>SJXQ01012348.1:618594-743986 GCA_006408695.1 Aepyceros melampus
TCTAGTATTGCTAACATCAAAACTACTATATTCTTTTTCTATATTCCAAATACATTGATTAATATATTCCCAGGTGCCTAAGGACGTGGAGGCCTGGCGGCAATCATTGACTCAACAATGAGAAAAGCCCCATGCTAACCAAGACCTTCAAAATACCCCAGACTCTGTGCTGTTTATGGCTTAGAGGCAGCAAACAATCATGTTCCCAGTGGCAGGAGTATGGATAATCCTATCACACAAGCTAGCTTGCCAGCAGAGAGGTTTGACCCGAGACACCCCTATCACACCCAGGGCAGGGAATTAAAAGCAATTATTGGCACAACAAATGAAAAACCCTTCACCAATACAATTCTTAACCAACCCAATATACTAATAAATTCTAACTTCCCAAAAGAATCCGCCTTTAGTAAGTCTGAAGCATCTTGTGCCTCTCTTGGTTGGGAGGCTGTAAACAATTACATTTGGCCGGAAGAACCTATACAGGCAGGCTAGATAACCTTCAGAGGAGTTCCTAAACTGAAACACTCTTGTCACGCCCAGGAATTTTATCAACTGGAGCTGCAAGTTAACTCCTTCTCCGAGAGAAATGGTTATGGGGGAGAGCCCCCCGTAGAACCAGAGGTGTAGGTGAGAGCATAAAACAGACTCTGGTTTTGGGGGTAGATGCTCGGGAACAGGGGGTTTCCTGAGGCTTGATCACGCCTTTGCATATGCCAAGCCTCCTTCCTCATGACCTTTGCCATGGGCGGAGTTCCTCACGCTGGCCCCGGCAAAGAGGCTTTTTAGTTCCTCTTCACTTTCTGCCATAAGGGTGGTGTCATCTGCTTATCTGAGGTTATCAGCAAAGTAGCAGGATACAAAATTAACCTGCAAAAATCCATTGTATTTGTATACACAAACAATAAACAATCTGAATAGAAACTTATGAAAATAATTCCATTTACAATAGCATCAGAAAGAATAAAATTCTTAGGAATTAACCAGTGACAGAAAACCTGTACAGTGAAAACTGCAAGACATTGTTGAAACAAATTAAAGAAGATATAAATAATGGAAATGTACTTCTTGGAAGGAAAGTTATGACCAACCTAGATACATATTAAAAAGCAGAGACATCACTTTGTCAGCAAAGGTCCGTCTAGTCAAGGCTATTGTTTTTCCAGTGGTCGTATATGGATGTGAGAGTGGCACTGTGAAGAAAGCTGAGTGCCAAAGAATTGATGCTTTTGAACTGTGGTGTTGGACAAGACTCTTGAGAGTCCCTTGGACTGCAAGGAGATCCAACCAGTCTATCCTAAAGGAGATAAATCCTGGGTGTTTATTGGAAGGACTGATGTTGAAGCTAAAACTCCAATACTCTGGCCACCTGATGTGAAGAGCTGACTCATTTGAAAAGACCCTGATGCTGGGGAAGATTGAGGGCAGGAAGAGAAGCAGTTGACAGAGGATGAGATGGTTGGATGGCATCACCGACTCAATGGACATGGGTTTGGGTGGACTCAGAGTTGGTGATAGACAGGGAGGCCTGGTGTGCTGCGGTTCATGGGGTCACAAAGAGTTGGATACGACTGAGTGACTGAACTGAATGAACCCATGTTTATAGACTGGAAATATTGTTAAAAGATGTCAATTCTACTCAAAGTGATCTACAAATTCAATGCAATCCCTATAAAAATCCCAATGATTTTTCTTTTCAGAAGTAGAAAAATTCATACCCAAATCTATGTGAAAACTATAAATCACTCTGAATAACCAAATAATCTTTAAAAAGAACAAAGCTGGAGTATGAAATCATACTTTCTGACTTCAGAACCCATCAGAAAACTATAGCAGTCAAAACAGTTTGTTATTGGCATAAAGACAGACACATATAGACCAGTGAAATAGAATTGACAGCCCAGAAACAAACCGATGCATTTAACCCATGGCTAAATTATTTTTGACAAGAATGCCAAGACCATTCAATGGGGAAAGGATAATCTTTGCAATAAATGGTGCTGGGAAAACTGGATATCCATATTCAAAAGAATGAAGTTGGAACTTATACAATACTATACATAAAAACTAACTCAAAAAGCATTAAAGACTGTAATACTTAAAATAATTCCTGAAAGTATAAAACTCTTAGACAAAGGAATTCCCTGGCAGTCCAGTGGTTAGGACTCAGCACTTTCACTGCTGTGGCCCAGGTTTAGTCCCTGGACAGGGAACTAAGAACCCACAAGCCATGTGGGCCCTCCATCCCAATAAAAAATGGCCATTAAAAAACTCTTAGATGAAATATAGGGCAAAAGCTTCATCACACTGGATTTAGAGGTGAATACTTGGATAGGACATCAAAGCACAGGCAACAAAAGAAAAAATAGCCAAATTGCACCTCACAAAAATGAAAACATTTTCTGCATCAAAAGACAATATCAACAAAGTAAAAAGTCAACTCAAAGAATGGGGGAAAATATTTGCATATCATATATGGGGGATTAATATCCAGTACATAAAGAGAACTACTAAAACTAAACAACAAAACAACCTGATTCAAAAATGGGCAAAAACTTTGTTTTTTTTTTTTTTTTTTTTTTTTACTTTTTGGCTATATCAAGTGGCATGTGGGACCTTAATTCCCTGACCAGGGGATGAACCCAGGCCCCCTGCAATAGAAGCAGAGTCCTAACCACTGGGCCACCAGGGAAGTCCCCCTCAAATGGGCAAAAACCTTAAATAGACATTTCCCCAAAGAAAATGTACAAATGGCCAATAAGCACATGAAAATATGCTCAACAGCACCAATCTTCAGGGAAATGCAAATCAAAACTGCAGTGAGATGAGATATCACCTCATATATGTTAGAATAGTTATTGTCTAAAAGGCAAAATTCCTGGAGAAGGAAATGGCAACCCACTCCAGTACTCTTGCCTGGAGAATCCCATGGAGGGAGGAGCCTGGTAGGCTACAGTCCATGGGGTCGCAGAGTCGAACACGACTGAGCGACTTCACACACACACACAAAAGGCAGAATATACAATTGCTGGTGAGGATGTGGAGGGAATGAAACCCTTGTGTGCTACTGGTGGGGATGCAAAACGGTGTATACTGTGGGAAACAGTACAGTGTTTTCCCAAAAAAATTAAAAATAGAATTACATTATGATTCTTCTAACAACACAAGAGAGGACTTTACACATGGACAGCACCAGATGGTCAACACTGAAATCAGATTGATTATATTCTTTACAGCCGAAGATGGAGAAGCTCTATACTGTCTACAAAAATAAGACCAGGAGCTGACTCTGGCTCAGATCATGAAATCCTTATTGCCAAATTTAGACTTAAATATAAGAAAGTAGGAAAAACCACTAGACCATTCAGGTATGACCTAAATCAAATCCCTTACGATTATACAGTGGAAGTGACAAGCAGATTCAAGGGATTAGATCTGATAGAGTACCTGAAAATATGGATGGAGGTTCATGACATTGTACAGAAGAGAGCGATCAAGACCATCCCCAAGAAAAAGAAATGCAAAAGGGCAAAATGGTTGTCTGAGGAGGCCTACAAATAGCTGAGAAGAGACTCTAAAGGCAAAGGAGAAAAAGATATATCCATCTGAATGCAAAGTTCCAAAGAATAGCAAGGAGAGACAAAAAAAGCCTTCCTCAGTGTTCTGGGCTTCCCTTGTGGCTCAGCTGGTAAAGAATCCGCCTGCAATGCAGGAGACACGGTTCAGTTCCTAGGTTGGGAAGATCCACTGGAGAAGGGATAGGCTACCCACTCCAGTATTCTTGGGCTTCCCTTGTGGCTCAGCTGGTAAAGAATCTGCCTACAATGTGGGAGAGCTGGGTTTGTTCTCTGGGTTGGGAAGATTCTCTGGAGAAGGGAATAGCTACTCACTCCAGTACTCTGGCCTGGAGAATTCCATGGACTGTATAGTCCATGGGATCACAAAAACTTGGACACAACTGAGCAACTTCACTTTCACTTTTCACTTTCATGCACTGGAGAAGGAAATGGCAACCGACACCAGTGTTCTTGCCTGAAGAATCCCAGGGATGTGGGAGTCTGGTGGGCTGCCGTCTATGGGGTTGCACAGAGTCGGACACAACTTAAGTGACTTAGCAGCAGAAGCAGCAGAAAGACTTTCACTTTCACTTTTTTCTTTCCTCAGGATCAATGCAAAGAAATAGAGGAAAACAATAGAATGGGAAAGACTAGAGATTTCTTCAAGAAAACTAGAGATACCAAGGGAACATTTCATGCAAAGATAGGCACAATAAAGGACAGAAATGGTATGGATCTAACAGAAGGAGAAAATATTAAGAAGAGGTGGCAAGAATACACAGAAGAACTATACAAAAAAATTTTAATGACCCAGATAACTATGATGATGTGATCAGTCACCTAGAGCCAGACATCCTGGAATGCAAAGTCAAGTGGGCCTTAGGAGGCATCACTATGAACAAAGCTAGTGAAGGTGATGGAATTCCAGCAGAGCGATTTGAAATCCTAAAAGATGATACTGTGAAAGTGCTGCACTTAATATGCCAGCCTATTTGGAAAACAGTGGCCACAGGACTGGAAAAGGTCAGTTTTCATTCCAATCCCAAAGAAAGGTCGTGCCAAAGAATGTTCGAACTATCACACAATTGCACTCATCTCACACACTACCAAAGTAGTGCTCAAAATTCCCCAGGCAAGTCTTCAATAGTATGTGAACCGAGAACTTCCAGATGTTCAAGCTGGATTTTAAAAAGGCAGAGGAACCAGAGATCAAATTGCCAACATTCATTGGATCATTGAAAAAGCAAGAGAGTTCCAGAAAAACAGCTACTTTTACTTTATTGACTGTGCCAAAGCCTTTGACTGTGTGGATCACAACAAACTGGAAAATTCTTTATGAGATGGGAATACCAGACCACCTTACTTGCCTTTTGAGAAACCTGTATGTAGGTCGGAAGTAACATTTAGAACCCAGACATAGAACAATGGACTGGTTTAAAATTGGGTAAGGAATATGTCAAGGCTGTATATTGTCACCCTGTTTATTTAACTTTTACATCATGCAAAATGCCTGGCTGGATGAAGCACAAATTGGTATAAAGATTGCTGGGAGAAATATCAAGAATCTCATATATGCAGATGATACCACACTTGTGGCAGGAAGTGAAGACGAACTGAAGAGCCTCTTGAGAAAGTGAAAGAGGAGAGTGAAAAAGCTGGCTTAAAACTCAACATTCAAAACCTAAGATCATGGCATCCAGTCCCATCACTTCATGGAAAATAGATGGGGAAAAATGGAAACAGTGACAGACTTTATTTTCTTGGGCTATAAAATGACTGCAGATGGTGACTTCACCCATGAAATTAAAAGACACTTGCTCCTTGGAAGAAAAGCTATGACCAACCTAGATAGCATATTCAACAGCAGAGACATTACTTTGCCGACAAAGGTCCATTTAGTCAAAGCTATGGTTTTTCCAGTAGCCATATATGGTTGTGAGAGTTAGAGTATAAAGAAAGCTGAGCACTGAAGAATTGATCCTTTTGAACGGTGGTGTTGGAGAAGACTCTTGAGAGTTCCTTGGACTGCAAGGAGATCCAACCAGGCAATATTAAAAGAAATCAATCCTGAATATTCATCGAAGGACTGATGTTGAAACTGAACCTCCAATACTTTGGCCACCTGATGTGAAGAACTGACTTATTGGAAAAGACCCTGATGCTGGGAAAGATTGAAAGCCGGAGGAGAAGGGGGCAACAGAGGATGAGATGGTTAGATGGCATCCCGACTTGAGGGATATGAGTTTGAGCAAGCTCTGGGAGCTGGTGAAGGACAGGGAAGCCTGGCGTGCTGCAGTCCATGGGGTCGCAAAGAGTTAGATGTGACTGAGTGACTGAACTGAACTGAAGTGATGATTCAACAATTCAACTTCTGGATATATATCCAAAATAACTGAAAAGAGGTACTTGAAGAGATATTTGTACGTCCATGTTCATGGTAGCATCATCCACAGCTGCTAAAACAGGGAAGCAACCCAAGTGTCCCTTGATAGATGAATGGGTAAGCAAAATGTGGTAATATACATATAATGGAATATTCAGTTCAGTTCAGTTCAGTTCAGTTGCTCAGTCGTGTCCGACTCTTTGGGACCCCATGAATCACAGCACGCCAGGCCTCCCTATCACCAACTCCTGGAGTTCACTCAGATTCAATCCATCCAGTCAGTGATGTCATCCAGTCATCTCATCCTCAGTCGTCCCCTTCTCCTCCTGCCCCCAATCCCTCCCAGCATCAGAGTCTTTTCCAATGAATCAACTCTTCGCATGAGGTGGCCAAAGTACTGGAGTTTCAGCTTTGGCATCATTCCTTCCAAAGAAATCCCAGGGTTGATCTCCTTCAGAATGGACTGGGTTGATCTCCTTCAGAATGGACTGGTTGGCTCTCCTTGCAGTCCAAGGGACTCTTAAGAGTCTTTTCCAGCACCACATTTCAAAAGCATCAATTCTTCGGTGCTCAGCCTTCTTCACAGTCCAACTCTCACATCCATACATGACCATTGGAAAAACCATAGCCTTGTTTTTCGGACCTTAGTCGGCAAAGTAATGTCTCTGCTTTTGAATATGCTATCTAGGTTGCTCATAACTTTTCTTTCAAGGAGTAAGTGTCTTTTAACTTCATGGCTGCAGTCACCATCTGCAGTGATTTTGGAGCCCCCAAAAATAAAGTCTGACACTGTTTCCACTGTTTCCCCATCTATTTCCCATGAAGTGATGGGACCAAATGCCATGATCTTAGTTTTCTGAATGTTGAGCTTTAAGCCAACTTTTTCACTCTCCTCTCTCACTTTCAACAAGAGGCTTTTTAGCTCCTCTTCACTTTCTGCCATAAGGGTGGTGTCATATGCATATCTGAGGTTATTGATATGTCTCCTGGCAATCTTGATTCCAGCCTGTGTTTCTTCCAGTCCAGCATTTCTCATGATGTATTCTGCATAGAAGTTAAATAAGCAGGGTGACAATATACAGCCTTGACATACTCCTTTTTCTATTTGGAACCAGTCTGTTGTTCCATGTCCAGTTCTAACTGTTGCTTCCTGACCTGCATACAGATATCTCAAGAGGCAGGTCAGGTGGTCTGGTGTTCCCACCTCTTTCAGAATTTTCCACAGTTTATTGTGATCCACACAGTCAAAGGCTTTGGCATAGTCAAAAAAGCAGAAATAGATGTTTTTCTGGAACTCTCTTGCTTTTTCCATGATCCAGCGGATGTTGGCAATTTGATCTCTGGTTCCTCTGCCTTTTCTAAAACCAGCTTGAACATCAGGAAGTTCACGGTTCATGTATTGCTGAAGCCTGGCTTGGAGAATTTTGAGCATTACTTTTTTTTTTTTTTTGAGCATTACTTTACTAGCATGTGAGATGAGTGCAATTGTGCAGTAGTTGGAGCATTCTTTGGCATTGCCTTTCTTTGGAATTGGGATGAAAACTGACCTTTTCCAGTCCTGTGGCCACTGCTGAGTTTTCCAAATTTGCTGGCATATTGAGTGCAGCACTTTCACAGCATCACCTTTTAAGATTTGAAATAGCTCTAACTGGAATTCCATCACCTCCACTAGCTTTGTTCGTAGTGATGCTTTCTAAGGTCCACTTGACTTCACATTCCAGGATGTCTGGCTCTAGATGAGTGATCACACCATCATGATTATCTGGGTCATGAAGATCTTTTTTGTACAGTTCTTCTGTGTATTCTTGCCGTATCTTCTTAATATCTTCTGCTTCTGTTAGGTCCATACCATTTCTGTCCTTTATCAGCCCATCTTTGCATGAAATGTTCCCTTGGTATCTCTAATTTTCTTGAAGAGATCTTTCCCATTCTGTTGTTTTCCTCTTTATTTCTTTGCATTGATTGCTGAAGAAGGCTTTCTTATCTCTTCTTGCTATTCTTTGGAACTCTGCATTCAGATGCTTATA
Organism: Aepyceros melampus; assembly: GCA_006408695.1. Classification (NCBI taxonomy): domain Eukaryota; kingdom Metazoa; phylum Chordata; class Mammalia; order Artiodactyla; family Bovidae; genus Aepyceros; species Aepyceros melampus. Next base: position 626,559 of record SJXQ01012348.1, read on the forward strand.
TCTTTCCTTTTCTGCTTTGCTTTTCGCTTCTCTTTTTTTCACAGCTATTTGTATAATGGAATATTATTTATTCTTAAAAAGGAAGAATATTCTGACATATGCTGCAATGTGAGTGAACCTGGGGACATTATCCTAAGGGAAGCAAACCAGTCATGAAAAGATAAATATGGAATGATTCCACTTATATGAAATACTTACACTAGTCAGAATCATAGACAGGAAGTAGAGTGGTGGTTGCCAGGAGCTATAGGGAAGGAAGAATGGACAGTTACTATTTGAGTATAGAGTTTCAGTTTTACAAGATGAAAATAGTCATGGAGACGGATGCTAGCGATGGTTGCCATATTATGAATGCATTTAGTACCACTGAACTGTATACTTAAAATGATTAAGATAAATTTCATGTTATGTATATTTTAGCACAATAAAAAAACCTGAAAAAATATTCTTTGGTGATTTTCACACACTGCAAGGGTTGAACTATTGGAAAATATCACTTGCTGTTTGAGGAATCAGGGTGAAGTCCATGAAGAAGTACAGTGGAATGAATCCAGAATTTCGATCTCAGAGACCTGGTTTCCTCTTTTGCCTTTGCCTCTTACTATGACATGTGAGATACCCTAGTAAGCCTCATAACTGCTAAGCCTAGTTTTTATATGCAAATAAGAATGTGACAAAGACTTACATCTGTCACAGAATTTTTATGAAGATTTTAAACAATGAAGAGAGATAAAACATGTGGAAGCACATAGAGTAAGGCCAGACCTAGAGCTGGCAATCAATAAAAGATGTCTGAACCTGAGCTGGTATTTGAGTCACGCCTTGAAGGATGGATAAGATTTACACGTTCAGATCTGAGAGGAAAATGTTTCCAGTAAAAAAAAGAAGAGTTTTTATGTACTGCATGGTTTTATGGCTATTTATGTGTATGCACCATACAAAACGCTTGGAAGCTTTGGAGCCAAATCAGATACGGATCTTTAGTTCAAGAAGTTGCAGTCACCTTAGTAACTCATTCATTAAACTGATACAGACACTTTTTCTTTTGTAATGTTGCTTGTATTCCTAATGTGCCACATATGTTTTAATAGGTGTTTTCTACCTTAAAATATTTTACAAGTATCTATAATAGATGTTCATAAAGGTTCAAAGAGGAAAAATCATATAAAAATTACTATCCCCACTTTCTCAATTCTATCTTCATCAGACGTAACATGTGGTATGTCTACTTAAAATCACTTTATGTGCACATACAAATACAGTATATATATATTTCTTTTTGCCTCTCAAAATCATACCTTACCTGCTGTTCTGGAAACTGCTTTTTATTCACTTTAAATAGAGTGCCAGTATCTTACTAAGTCAATATATATAAAGCAACTTCATTCTTTAAAATAACAGTATAGAATTCCATTTTATGTACATTTCATCATTTCTTCAATTAGTTACCTTTTGATAAGCATTTTGGCTATTTCCATTATGAATAATGCTGGAATAAATATCCTTAGACATATCTATGTGCTCTGTATAAATATATCTTAGGGGAAATCCCCAGAAATGGAACCAAACAAAATTTCCACATTTCAATGCTGCTGCTGCTAAGTTGCTTCAGTCGTGTCCGACTCTGTGCGACCCCATAGACGGCAGCCCACCAGGCTCCGCCATCCCTGGGATTCTCCAGGCAAGAACACTGGAGTGGGTTGCCATTTCCTTCAATAGATAATGTTAAATTGGTATCTTAATGGAATGAATAATGTATACTCCCAATAAAAGAATATGACAGTTGCTGTTTCCCTACATGTTCATCAACCCTGGATATTATCAAACAAATTTATTTATAATAAAATCTAGATAAAAAGTGGTTGATTTTCTTTATACTAAAATATTAATAAAGTTACTATAAAAATTTTAAATAAACAATCTTATTATAAAGTATGACTAAAGTTCAGCATCTTTCCATGTGTTTATTTCTAGTTATATATTTTTCGGTGAATTATCTTTTTATATTCTTACCCATATTAAGAAATTATTTTTATTTTGCAAGATTTTTTCAGATTGACTTTTTTTTGTTGGCACTATCATATTTTTCCCATGTACAAATTTTTAAATTTTATGTAGTTAAATTTATTACTCTTTCAAGTATTTTGAATTCCTTCATTCCAGGATTAAAAAAAATGATATACATTTTAAATTCTAGGGCTTCCCTGGTGGCTAGCTGGTAAAGAATCTGCATGCAATGTGGAAGACCCAGGTTTGATCCCTGGGTTGAGAAGATCCCCCGGAGAAGGAAATGACAACACACTCCAGTATTATTGCCTGGAGAATTCCATGGACAGAGAAGCCTGGCAGGCTACACCCTTATGGGGTCACAAAGAGTAGGACATGACTGAATAACTAACACTTTCACTTTAAATTCCAGTCTTTAATTGCAACATTCTATTAAAGTAATATTCATGATATGACAAAAAGAGGGAAAAGTTTATAAATTTTATCTTCTGATTATACTATATCAGTTATGTTAAAAGTTAATGAATGTGATTTATTTATGTTCCGTTTTTTAAATCAAGATTTTGGACAAAATTAGTTAATTATTCAAAACATGAAATTTATTTCAGCCCCACTGGCAACTGTTCTGATTTGAAGAAATGACAAGTAAAATTTTAAAGAATGCATTTTTTCAGAAGTAGTTTTAAAGATCTGGGAGTCCTGTATTCTCCTCCACAAAGTATTATTTTGTAAAGTATTAGTCTAAGTATAGATCACATTGCTGGCATTATACTAGTGTTTTAGTTGTCAACAGTTGAGTACTAACACACCCTCTATTTTCAACAAGCTTGAGGGTATGTTTTAATTTTATTACTGTAAAGAAATTTAAATTACGTCCATAGTCTAAACCTTGCCTGCTGCAAAACAGTATGTAATGTTTTATTCTCTGCTGATACCATCATCTCTAACCATTGCCACAGATGCAATATGGTACATTGATTACCTCTGTTTCATCTGCACTGCTTTGTATTTCCATTTCTGGAACACTAAAGCACTGCCAAATTAGCAATATATCGAGATAAACTACTAATGCTTGCATCATCTGAAACCTTGAAACCAGTATCTCTTATTTGTTGAGCTAAGCTAGGAAGTTGCACTCTTTCTTAAATTCATGCACAAAAATTCAAATTCTTTAAAATATATACTTAAATGTTTTTAAAAATTAAGTGTCAGCAAAATATTAAAATTTTCTAGTTTCCTAATTTCTAGATTCAAAGTTTTTAGAAATGGCATCCCAGCATGTATCTTTTACTTTTTTGTATTATGTATCTGCTTGTTCACCTATTCATCTGTTGTAGCATCTGTGGTTCATCTGATGTAGCATATTTGCCTTTAGCAGTGATCTGAATAATTAGAACAAGGATTCTTTCAGGAAGTGGATTCTATGGCTGGGGGATCAATTTCCTATTGACGTTTAGAAAAAAATATTTGCATAAGAAATATATTGATTATACCAATTGTAATCTAATCACAGGGGTTTGTCTCTGGAGTCTCTGCACTTGCATAGTGCAACTACTTCCAACTCAGCGTAGGTACTTCCAAATCCATAGGGCTTACATTCTGATTTCTATCAGACTCCAACACTTGACATGATCTTTTCCCTCAAACAAGATTCATGTGTGATTTTTATTCAATCAAACTTTTTTTTTTTTCAATCACACTTATGATTCTTCCGGTCATGTCTTTTCTCACCACCCCAAGTACGTGACTTTCTTTAAGAACTTGTTCCTAAAATTGCCGTTCATTCAACAGCTCTTTCCACCCTCCAATCCACCATCTAATCCTGCTGACAATTCAACTTTACCTCTTCAAAGATGCTTTTACCTCCAGATTATATCAGATCTCCTTGTTATACATGATTAGGTTCACAGTACTTTTTTCTTTTATTTCTCATGGTCTGTCATCATATTTGTGCTGTTATTGGGAATGCCTGCTGCATTCCATGAGAGACTGTTTCTGCATTGCTCACCATTTTACTGTCAGAGCCTGGCAATTAGTAGATACCCACTACGTATTTTTTGAATGAATCAATGAATTCATGTCCAAACTCAAATCTCATACTCTCCAAAATGACATTCCTCACCTCTCCAGCCACAGTGATGGACAAATTCCTTTCTTGAACTTAAGACTCATCTTGTTGATGCCATTCATTTATCCTAAGGAAGCACAGATTCACAGAATTCAGTAGGAGTAGATAGCAAGCTTTCTACTGTAAATAATGTAGCTCACTGAAATAAAAGTCTTGGTTTAATTTTTGTGAACACCATCATTAATGATGGGGACTAGACTTGTGAAGTATCATGAACCATCCTTGGACTATTCAAATGTTTAGAAATATTTCTTATATTTAGCAAGACATTCTTGGGCTTTTCAAGATGAATTTGGCTCCTAAGCATAAAAGAATAAGCCCATTTGCTCTTCTAATGATGGTCCTTTCAGGTAGTCAAAGATTGCTCTCTTGCTCAATCAAAACATAGCCCCTCCTTCAATTATTGCTTTTATGCTGTGGTTTTTGGACTCTTTCATAATCCTGATTTCCTCTCTGTGAACTCATTCCAGTTTGTCAGTGTCCTTCTTGAAATAAAATTACTTTTGTTACCAGTAATTTTATTTTAAATTTTAAAACTTTTATTTTTTGAAAGTCACTCAGTCCTGTCCAACTCATGGGATTCTCCAGGCCAGAATACTGGAGTGGTTACCCTTTCCCTTATCCAGGGGATCTTCCTAACCTGGGGATTGGTCTCCCACAATGCGGGCAGATTCTTTACCAGCTGAGCCACAAGGGAAACCCAAGAATACTGGAGTGGGTAGCCTATCCCTTCTCCAGAAGATCTTCCCAACCCAGGAATTGAAGGAGGGTCTCCTGCATTGCAGGCAGATTCTTTACCAACTGAGCTCTCAGGAAGCCTAATTATTATTATTATTAAAAAATTTTTAAGTATGCTAATATCATAATATTTAAAATTTCTATAAATTCAGAGGTTGCTCTTTCTAAGAATAAATTTATGACAGTTCTTTAAGTCTAAGTTCAGAAATTTGAAAAGTTAATTTTGATTAAGTATTAGATACCTTTTCTGGCAGCTGTGAACAGTTAGTCGCTAGAGGATTGATTAGATTACACAACCAATTCTATACTTACAGTTTAAAATTATCTGACTTGCTCTGTCCACTTGCTAGTTGAACTTCAAAAGGACTTAAACAAATGAGTAACAAAATACTGTGCTTGTTTAGGTGTGAGGAAAAGGTTGTTTTGTATCTATTACCTGTTAAGGATCCAAACCCAAAGGTTAATAATAATAATCATCTCTTTCCTGGGCTCAACAAAAATGTTTTGATGTGGTTCATACCAGCCTCTGATGAGGGTATCAGCCTTCATTTAAAAAATCATCATTAGTTTCAATGGTCATTACAAACCTTACTAAATTGCTGATGATATCCTTCATTGCCAAGCATGAATTATCTTTTTCCGTCATTTATATAGAATTTATCCTCCATTCCAAAATCATAATAAATTGTAAAGTTGCTGATAATAACTGTTTTTAATCCTCAAAACAAGACAACAAATGCTACAGAAGAGAAAGTAGCAAGTGAAATGGAATAAATTAGAAGAGGTAAGAGGTCTCTTTACTTAGATGGTTTTACTGTCTGGCACATAGTTATGATCATTCAATGTTTGCTAAATGATTGAAAACATTTGGGCAATAGGCATAATTCTACAACGGGGACAACACATAAGTAAGGTAGTTGGCTTATCTGGTAACTTATTTTCAATTTCAAGTTTTACTACATTTTCAATTTCAATATTTTTGATAACTCAAAATGAGTTCAAAGTAGCACTACAGTCATTAAAATACTCAAATATTTCCCGAACATGGTATAAGTCAATCTCCTATACTCCAAATATAATCTAAACTTATATATAAGTTCTTCCGTCCTACCTTCTTTCCTTATGAAAAATTCACTTAGGCTATTTAAGAAATAGTTATTTTAAAAGTAGCTCATAAATGAAGCTATTAGTTGGCCCTGGATAGAGCCAGCTATAACAACATGTTCAAGCAATGACAGGAACAAAAGAACCTTTGGAATGCACCAGCTTGTTCAAAAATAGCAGTTGTTTTTTTTTTTACAAGACTCTAAGGAACTGAAATTTCCCTTTAACAATTTTGTTGCTACCTTTCCTACAGAAATTACCTAGATTGCTTCTTGACCTCTACTTTGAGAGTAGAGGAAATCTTGCTGTATAGTATTAGTTCCATAGCACGAACTATCCAAAATACTGTAGTTTCTGCATTCCTTGCACATTTGGACCTATTTCATCCCTGTATTAAAATGTATATCCTTTTTTTTTGTATGGAGGTATAGTTGATTTACAATATATTAATGTGAGGTGTACAACATAGCAATTCAGTATTTTTGTAGATTATACTCTGCTTCAAGTTATTACAAACCAGTGGCTTACAATATATATTCTTTACATAAATTTTCAACAGAAAAGGCATTGAAAGTACATATTTATATTTTACATGAATATACATTATATATAAAACATATATTAAAATATATAGATATATCCTACAAACAATAATTGAAGTTTGAAAAATATTACTATACTTGTAAGTTCCATACTTTCAGAAGCATACACTAATGTGAAATAACTTTTGGGCTATCTGTCATAAACCAAATAAGTACTGGAGACAACCTGGGCCACATTTTAAAAATCTTCTTTAAAAAGAAGAAAGTAGAAGTTTATGCTTAGGAGTCCAATTTTCCATCAAAGTCCAGAAACAGTTATGAATCTTATTCTGCTTTACTTATTATGATTTAAAGATAACCATCATATCAATCAAGGTGATCACCATAACTTCCAAGATCATTTTAGATAAAATACAAAAATTATAAACTAAAACTGTTTTTATGTGAAATAAATCTGTAATAAATTTGAAAACACCATTGATTTATTATTTACAAGCAGTCTGTCAGAGTTCATTACATACCATGCACTGTTTTAGGCACTAGGGTACAAAAAAGAATGTAACATAAAATTCTTGTCCTTAGGGAGCTGACATTTTAGTGACAGGTGTCAGTGTTTTTCTCCTTTGTAGGTATTTAGCATATAGTTTTTACAAACAGTTACAGAAATAGTATGCTGCAGAACCCAAAGAAAATGAAGAAACATTAGTTGAAGACTTCAGAAGTGGGTTTGTCTTGTTTGTACTAGGAATTGACTGTCACATTAAATTAGCATTTCAGAAGTAGCTATTTAAATCCATATTGTTGACACTACAGTGAGAGCAGTGAAACTACTCAGCAGATGATTAATTTTTATGGTTGATGTCCACACTTTTGTATCCTGGGACCAATATCGAGTTTCTGGGAAAAACATCCTTGCTCTCTCCCCATGTCCCTCTATCATTAAGTCAGGGTCTCAGCTTGTTGTTGTTGTTAAATGTGTTCTGGGAATAAAGATGTATCTCAATCATTCTTTCTACATTTTTCACTTATCAATCTGATAAGATTTACTTCAGCTTTTCCTGGTTTTTTCCTCTCTTGAGGCAAGAAGCATTTAGATTGTTTATTATACATCCCACAAGGGAAAGTCTGCATTTAACTGGCTACTTTTTCAATTCCCAAGACCATCAGTTAGTAGAATCAATATTACTTCTGGGTGAGTGGAACAACCTTTACTAGCAGCTGGAGGCGGTATGTACATTTCTAGCTAGATTACTGACTTCCCACTAACTAGTCTATTAGGAAAGCGACACTGTTCCCACGGAAATTAACAACCACTCAATTCAGGCTTGAAATCTTAAGGCTGAAGTGAAGAAAAAATTGGATTGTCATGGGTTGTGTTACTGCTTGAGGAGGGCAGACAGGAGTTAGTGAATGGATAGTGTCAAAATCGGACTTTACTAAATGACTCATTAAAACTGCAAGAAAGATGAACCTCTACTGGCCCCAGAAGATTAAAAAGAAAAAAGATTCAAAAACCTGTTTTCAAACAAAAGTTAGCAAATGTGGGAAATATATAAATTCAGTCTGGATGCTTGCAAGACCACCTCCCCTATCGCTCAGGCCAGAAACCGGGCACAGGTGAGAATTTTGCAAAAACAGCTTTCAAAATTATTTTCCAAAGCAACACGGTGTGCCTGAAGAACTTCGAAGTGGAAACCACTTCACGCAGTCTAGTGTTCTCCCTGGGTTGCTAACCTCTCCGCCTTTCCCATCCCGCCACTCCCACTTGGCCGCCGCCTCAAGGCAGAGGGCGTTTGTTTACGTGACGTCAGCCGTAGTAAGCAGCCCCCGCCCCCGTTTCCCTCGGCCCGCCGCGTTTCCCGCGCCACGGCACTTCTCCCCTTAAAAGGACAATAGAGGCCTCGGGTGCGCGCTCGGCCGCCGGGCCTTTTCCCCTCCCAGCCCTCGACGCGCGCGCGCCCGTATGCAAATAAGTTCGATTCAGGAGAATTTTGTACCGGGAGCCGCGCGTGCGCAGAGGGAAAGCGGAATCTACACCTTCCCCGCCAGCGGTAGCAACTGCAGAACTGCAGGAGACAATCTTTCTAGACAAGGCAGTTGAGGAGGAGGGAGCGATTTGAAGGGGGGGTTGACTTGGCGTGCACTGCGCCCCTCGGGAACGTTATTGCGCGTGGAACGGCTGCTTTTGGAAGGTGAGTAACTCGAACCATTACTGTGGTGCAAAACTGTCTCACGAGGCTTTGATTTCAGAGTGGTTTCTTTTCTCTTTTCACCTCACCTCACTACCTCCCCCAGTCCTACAGACACACGCACACATTTATACACACAGGAAGTTTTGTCTTGGAGATGGCATTTCGGGGAGCGCTGTTTTCGTGATCTTCAGACCCCAGATTCTTTTGTATCTGCATGTTTAGTGTGCCCTTTTTAATTAGGGAGGTTATTTGAGGAAAAGCGAAAGTCTTGGGGTGGGGGAAGTGAACAGAGTCAGGAAAGGGGTGAGGAGTCGCCGGAGTTGAGGATCCACGTTGAAGGTGACAATGACTTTTCGCAGCCGCAGTGTTCGCTGGCGAAGGGGAGCCCGGTGGCTTAAAGGCCCCAGAGAAAAGGACTTGCTGGCGATTGCAGAGGGGCCCCGGGTCTGTGCACCCGCGTGGGCGCGCGCCCGGGAGTGGCCGGGCGCCGTTGTTGGCCCTCGTGGTTTAGTTTCTTGCGGCCCCTCGCGCGTGTTGTCATGAGGGTGGACAATGAACGCCCCTTGCTCGGAAACTAAGTTGCCGCCTACTTGCGAGCTGGCGGGCGGAGGGGGTTTAAATCGGCCTTTCGGGTCGGTGCCGGCGTGGCCATAGTGCACGCGGGTGGCGTTGTCCGCCCAACTCCGGAGGGATGCGGATGCGACAATGAGCAACACGCGGCCGCTCGGAAGCGGCCCCGGCTCGCAAACGCCTCTCCCCGGGCCGCGCCCAGACAGAGCGGGCGTCCGGGGTGTCGGTGGAGCCTCAAGTTTGGTTCGCAAATTTATTCACCTGTAGCTTATAAAGTGGGCGCCGCGGAGCTCTCTAGGGCGACGGTGCGCGGCTTAAGATGGCCAGTCGGAGCCGAGTTGACTCCGGGATGGAGGCAGCGGCGTTGTCTGCGCCTGAGGAGTGCGGGAACTCCGGAGGGCACTGCTTTTTGTGGGGAGCGTGACAGACCACGTGCTGGGGCTGCGACCCGGGTTTGGTCCGGGGTCCGACTGAGTGTCTGGCTCGTGGTCAGCGGGGAGATGCGGGCGCTGTCGGGGCTGGCTGGCCGGACAATGTGACTTGCTGATGATGGCGTCTTGCCAGTTTAAAAAGCAGAGTGAAAGTCGCCAACTCTCGGCCGGTGCGGGGCGGGGGATCCGGGCGTTTCTCATCAAGGGCATTGCAAAACTTTGATTAAATGGGCCTACTGCTTGGGGAGGACGGCGGGACCGTCCCCGGAATCCCGGGATGCAGGGTCCAGACCCTTCCCCTGGGCGATCGTCAAGTGTCTCCCCCTGGGAAACAATCCCACGCCCCTATGCTGCACGTAGGCAGCGCCCGGCTGGACAGAAAACAAAGAGCTGCATGTGCCGGTGCGGGCCCGGCCGGCGCTGGAAGCGGCCGCCTTGCAGGCCGGGCCCTCCTAAGTTCGGGCGAGTTTCGGGAGGGGCTTTTGTCCCTCGGCCCCTCGCGGGGAAACTTTGGCGACGCTACTTGTGCGCGGTGCGGTGCCGGAGCTTGGGGGGGAGGCGGCGTGCTTCCTCGCGGCGGGCGGCAGAGGGGTAGCAGTCGGGGCTTGGCGCTGGAGCCGGGGCGCCGGGTGCTGCGACGGCCGAGGGCCCGGGAGAGAGCGGCCGCGAGGGCTCGGCCCGCTCCCCGGGGCCGAAGCCTGCGTCTGGGAGGTCTGTGGATCCGCCTTTGAAGTCGAACTGTTGCCATGTTTGAATTACGTCAGGGCAAAGCCATGAGGAGGAACAAGCCCCGGCAGCACGGCGTGCGGGAGGCGCGGCCTGCGGGAGGCGCCGGGCCGGCCGGGTGGGCGGGCGCGGGGCCCGTTGTTCCGGCGCAGGTGAGGGAGGCGGCGGAGAGGGACGCGCTTCCCTCCCGCCGCCACCCCCTCCCCTGCGGGCAGCTCTCCACTGGAACTTTCCTCCCGACCCCAGCTGCTGCATTTACCCACGGGTCCGCCGGGGAGCTGTTCTGTTTGCTGCCTGGGTGTCTCTCTCTCGGCCGTCGCCGCGTGCCCGGGGGGAAGCGCAGCCTGGGGCCACCGCGGAGGGCTGGGGCGGGACGGGGAGGCATTTTGCTGCTTTCGGGGAAACCGGCGAGCACCCCTTTCCCCCAGCCGAGCCGCGGCCCCCACGTTCAGCGGACCCAGCCCCGACGACACCCAGAAAGCAACCGCAGGGAACTTCGGGGCTCCCGTTGTCCTACAAAGGGAAGCGAGGACTGTAGGCGAACTGTGTGTGTAGCTCTGGTCTTTGTGTGTTTACGTGTGGGAGGGGGGCCGGCTGTGTCCAGGGCTGTTTTGGATGGGGTGGTCACGCGGTGCAGAGTTTGTCTGGTAACTCTGACTGCTACTAGATTTCTTTGTTTTTATTTTCTCGCTCTAATCTTCGATTACTCCAGGCACCCGGAAGCCCAGGAATTATTGTGTCACAGCCAGACATGAAATGCTAGACAGTTCTCCCAATCCGTCTTTCCCCACACTCCTCACTCATATTATCCTAAGGAAGCTTAAGAAAAGGACCCCCCCCCCGCCTTTCTCCTAATAATTTTTTTTTTAAATGAATTTGACCTTGTCGTTAAAAGTACTCAAAGCACCTGTTTTTTAACTGGAGTTTGTCACTCTTGAGCGTTTTCATAATTTATGTTACAAAGCCGAAGACGTTTATTAGTTGCTCAATTTAAATAAACTTCTGGGACTTTGTTTCTGGTGGGCTATGGCATTTAAAGTATTTATGTAATGGTTTGGGCAAGGGGTAATCTTTTGGCCTAAAGGTGTGCTCAGCTCAGTGTTCCTGCGTTATCTTTGGACGACCTTGAAGAAGCTAGCACGTAGGAGTTAGGCCTTTCTAGGAGATTTTCTGTGGGGGCTGGGGAGGAAGCTGCTCAGGGGGATGATACAAGGTAACGGCTAGCTGTCCCTGCTAGCTCTTCCTAGTTCCTGTGAACTGGGATTGACCTGCTGGTTACCCCTCTTAAATTTTCTTTTCAAGCTAACTTTTTTTTTGGTATGTGGCCCCAGGCATAGCTCAGAAATTATGCTGGTTTGACACATGGATGCTTCTTTGGTATTTGGGGTTTGCTTGCAGTCTAGACATCCGATAAGCAGCACCGTGTCTGTTGTTTCTTTCCTTATTTTTCCTGTATTTTGATCTTATTTAAGGGTTAGAATCTAAAAGTGGCCTTTACTGAAAAATAAAAATGTCCTTTGAGGGCCACGCCCACACATACCAGAATATCCATACAAATTGAAACCAGTTTTGTGCTTTCATTGTTTTGCTATTCAATACACTCTTTTCCCCCAAGTTTTGGTTGACCGAATGACAAATACCTAAAGGCTGCCAATATTAGTACATTCTGAAATGAATAGAAAGATCTTGTCAAGAGAATGAGAAATTTCAGCTTTAATAACCTTATGGCTTTCCTTTGGGGAGTTATTTCTCTGGGTCAGGTATTTATTAATAAAACGCATATGAGGAGCTTTGCTAATACACTGAGATTCTTTAATTTGTTTTCTTAATTAGTATTTCATAGCCGAGTTACAGCTAGATTTCAATGTTCTGAGAAATTTCAAATGTATCTAGAGTTTAAGGCTTTTGTTTTAAATAGCAGATGATATGTGCAGCAGAGATTTGGTTTATCAAGGTAAATGAGTTGAGAGTGGGAAAGACACAGACAAGGTCTCTGCTGCCTTCTCCTTTTGCATTACTTTTGCAAGAGATTGGAGATAAAAAGTTCAATACATAGTATATTCTAGAATCTTGGGTGGGCCTCAAGACTGCTATTGCACAGTACTATTCTGTATATCTGGAACCTGAGTGATCAGTTTTTTCTCCAGAGTTGGCAGTCAGACCTTGGGAAAACCTGGCTCATAAGCTCACAGTCAGGCAGATTTATGTCACAAAAGCACTTTGAGAATGATTTTCCATGTAAAATAAGTTTCTCACTGGGAAAAACTTAAGCTAATTTGAAATGTAGACCTATGTCATAAGCTGTTGCAAGGACAAATTAATTTACCGTGCTAGGCACATAGTAGGTTGCTTTTAAAGTGTTACATTTTCTTGTTTTCCCTAAGCAGTGCTAGACATATAATTGGCTAGGAAGGAGGGCAATATATTTGTTGAGGCACTAGGTTAGTGTTCAGAAGTCTATGGGGTTGAAAAGATGTGATCCAAAGACGCTTGGTTTCCAACGATGTGATCATTTTAAGCAAGTCACTTTGTAGTCAGATTTTGTCATCTGCAAAATAGCAATAATCATACCTGGTTCTCGAGGATGTAAATAAGTAAATCATGTGCTTGGTAATACAACGTGTTGTCCTCACAACTTTGGAAAGGAGATATTTTGCAGAAGACAAAACAGATTTGGATCGGTTTCCTGCTGAAATACATAATTTAGTAAATGGGAAGTGGAAAGAATAATTGTTTTTGGCCCCATCCCCCACCTTCAGAAACTGTTTCTGGAAAGACACTGCCTTAAACTCCTGGTTGCCAATCTAGTTCTGATTCAGCCAGGTAACATCAGAAAGTCCAGTGGAAATCTAGAAAATACCATCTTCTTTCTTATTTGTCCACAAGAGTGTCCTGTTATAAATAGAAAATATTTTGTTATCTTTTGGTTCTCCAGTTTCTCTTTTTCAGTTTCCCTTTTAATTGAATCTGCAACTGAGTGGTTTTCTGTAGTATGGAAATGCAGCTAATACAAAAGAAGGGAGTTTATTTTCAAGGGAGAGTTTTCTTTTTGTACTAGAAATATAGAAGTCACAGACACATTTGCTATTACATATTCAAGTACAAAAGTTGCAGTTTAACTAAAATAATTTTTTTAGCTTCATATTTAGTTGTTTCCATCTACTATAAGTTTGATTTGGCTTAATGTTATTTTAATTTGGTTGATGTTAATGTATGCTGAGTTTAAATAGCTCTCATTTTTGAGATCCATTTCTACAGACATTGTTCTCTTAATCCTCTCTTCCTCTACACATGCCTGCTTGAAATCATCAAGAAATATTTTTTCTACCAATTGTTATGAAAATGTTGACTTGTTTGCTATTAGTCTTTTCTGATTAAAGTCATTCATTTGGTTTACATTTCTTGGAAATCTTTAAAGCCCACTTTTTTTTGGGGGGGTGCAAAAGTCTAGAAACTAAATGTAAAGAAAAATGACATTGTTCAAAACATCAGTTGTTTTTTTTTTTAATGCACATCTTTATTGTGGATACTATTCCTATTTCATGCCCTTAAAAACACTGTTCAACTCCATTCTGTCTACCCCACACTTCTTAGCAAGTTCCACCCAGTTCTGTATACGATGTACAGTCAGCACCTGGTTGTAATATAAGACTTATTAATAGTTTCTGTCCTGTAACAGTTTATCATTGAGTAGAAGGAGCAATCCCCTGAGGAAGGCATGGCAACCCACTCCAGTATTCTTGCCTGGAGAATCTCCACGGACAGAGGAGCCTGGTGGGCTACAGTCCATGGGGTTGCAGAGTCGGACACCACTGAGTGACTAAGCACAGAGGGAACAATACCTTAAACAAGTATGTGAAATCCAGTGTGTTTGTTAGGAATGGAAAGGTTTTGTAAAAAGATGTAATTCTCAAGTAATTTCTTAGGTTAAGAGGATGAAGGAGAAACCATTTGGACAGAAATAGCAGCCTTAAGTATTGATGTGGCTAGTTACTAAGGTTGATTTGACACTCCTGGAATATCAGAATTCTATGTTGGGAGTAGCTGGTAGACAGGACTAGATCCTGAAAAGCTTTGAATTTCTTGCCAAGGAGTTTGGATATTATCCTAATATCCAAGTGTTGGTACCTTGGAAGGAATATTAATATTTGAACTTTTTAGGACGATACCACCTATTTGAAGGGTGCAGCCTTATAAGTCAGTTATGAGACTCTGACAGAAGTTCAAACACCATGAGGGACAGACAGACAATGGGAATGGAAGGAACATGAACCAGAGAAGTGAAAGTAGAAGCAGATTCTCTAAGGATTTCATCATAGAGATGGTAGAGACCTTGCAGAAGATGCGAAGGGAGCAGCACCTGGTTGACTTTCAGATTTTTTTAAGGTGGTTATATGGATTAAAGCCAGGTTAGGTGAACATAAAAAGAATGTGTTTGGAAGAGAAGACTATAATCAGGAGGGCATTTAAAGGTTAGGACTGCCAGTCCTTGTGCTTCAGAGAGCTTTAGGAACTTTCCTGAGATTCGAGTTAGACCAGGTATGTGCTTTCTTAGCATTTTTGTCAAGTTTGAAAATGGAGGACAACCTTCATGGAAAGGAATATGGTCGTTTCATAAACTTAAAATCTCTGGAAATTTTAAGTTCCTCCTTCCCCACAGACTTGTTCTTAAAACCTTCAGAAATCAGGATTCTACCCTCATTTTAGTTGGGTGTGTCTTGGGACAGATAAAGTTTATATTTCTATAATGTGCTAGTCATAAATTTAAGAAAATAAATGGTATACATACACTGATGTTTTCATATTCTTGCTCCACAGCATTCCTAGAAAGTAGAAGTAAGATTTTACCCTAATATTACAGAGAACAAATAAAATTTGAGGTGACTGTGTGTTCACTTGTAAAGACACAAGCAGAAATATAGATTCCAGCTTGACTTCTTCATCACACTTGCAATAGTCACATTTCTTAACTAATAATCATCCTTGAAAAGTAAATAAATACTATCCCTCCAACCTTTAACTTTCTCATTCACTGGAATTGCTTTTAATATGGTATTGGAATACCCAGTTTTGTTGTTTTTACAGTATCAAAATGGGAAGACCTAGTATTTCTTTTTACACTGTCTAAAATGCAGAGGCCTGGATTTGTGATTTTTAACTTGTGCTGTGTTAGCTGAAGACTTAATTTCTGAGTTTGACCCTTTTCTTGTAGGAGGAGTTCTAGGGTCTTCTACTGAATGTGGATTCCATAGGCAGCACTGGATAAATATTTTATCATATAATTTGTCAGTCTGGGTATATGTTTGGAGAAGCTTTTGGCAGACAAGTGGGCATCCACCACCTCTTTCTGTTTTTCTCCATGCAAGTTTAAATTTTTAAATTTCACTTGAAAAAGTGAATTAATAAATTCAGAAACTTTGGTACTGGGATGTGGGTAGGTATCTACTAGAAGCAGGTAAAAGGAAATAGCAGTGTTTGATCGCCCCTGGTTTTCCTTAAGCACTACTGGAACGTCTCTTTTTCTAGGGGAATACTGCAACCAAGTGGCCTAGCAGTGGGAGAACACAAAACAATCCTATTTGACCCTTTGTGAAGAGTGTTGCTACAGCTACACTGTTAGTGTTTACTAGGTCCTGTACTTACATGTGATTAAAGATAGCATACCGTTGACTAAAATGGTGTTGAAGGTGGCATTACCAGTTTCAGGTACTCGAGATGGCTCTTAACTTTGGATCAGAAGTGCTTTTTCGTATTATTTCTCTTCCTTTCCCATAACCATGCCTTTTAAAGTTCAGCTCTAAAAAATGCGTCTCCTTCCCTTCAGAGTTGTCTTTGGTTGCTTGGTTCCCTTCCTCTTTGTTCACTGCTGCTTCCTTCCCACTTTACAAATCTTTTGCTTGTCTCGTCTCTGCAGTTTCCTTCCCATTCTGTCTGTTCTGATTTTACTAGTCTATTCTGTATGCTCTCTTGTGGAATATATTTCCTAACGTGTATCTCTTCATCTGTATGTCTTTGAGGAAGTTTATTTAAGTTCTTTGGGCTTTTTCAGATTCCTCTTTAGTTAAGTCAAGATACATGATGATGACTAAAGTTTTGGGGTGTGGTGCTCTTGATTAAAAAAAAATAGTATAGAAGGGAGTAAAGTGAAAGTAAACCTCCTTCATTCTTGCACCCCTCAGAGACAGTTGCTAGTTATTGGTTCTTAAAAGTCTATTTTAAAAAGCCAGGTTGTGTATTCAAGATCTCATTAAAAACATACTATATAACAAGATATCTTAAAAAAGTTCCCTCCTTGCACATGTTGTAGGTCTACTGCCTCTTTCAAGGGCTGAAAGTGTATCCTCGAGTATGAAGACACCATACTTTAACCAGTCTGAGAATCCATGGACATTTACATTGTGGCGCAGTGATAAAGAATCTGCCAGACAGGGCAGGAAATTCAGGAGATGTGGGGTCGATCCCTGGGTCAGGAAGATTCCCTGGAGGAGGAAGTGGCAACTCACTCTAGTATTTTTTCCCAGAAAATTCCATGGACAGAGAAGACTGGTGGGCTATAGTCCAAGGGGTCACAAAGAGTCAGACACAATGCCTGAGCGTGTATGCACGCACACTATCTTAACGTGTGCTTTTTTAGAAAAGTCTAGGTCATTTGGTTTTTTAGAAAAAATGATTAGAAGCTATAGGGTTTGGTCCCTTGAACATGAACAATTTAGAAAAGTTTTAATTTGGGAGGTCACACCCCTGATTTGCATCAGAATTTCACTTCTCAAGATGGAAGGACAAGTTACAACATTAACTAGAAAAGCTGATTTATCATCATCTTTGCCATATTTACTTCTGTTTTCTTCTACCTAGTCCATCCAGTGCATTTTGAGTTTTGAAAAAAATTTTTTTAAACATTTGTTTGTTTTGTTTCTTGGATGTGTTGCGTTGTCTTTGCTGCACTGGAACTTTCTCGAGTTGCCGCGAGCTGGGGCTGCTCTCTAGTTGTGGTGCGCAGGCTTCTCACTGCAGCGGCTTCTCTTGCTGTGGAGCATGGACTCCAGGTAGGGCATGTGGAATCTTTCTGGATGAGTGATGGAACCCATGTCCTCTGCATTGGCAGGCGAATTTTTAACCACTGGGCCTCCAGGGAAGCCCCTGAAAGGTTTTTTTGAATATAAGAAAAACAACTACCCAGAAGGAATCTAGAAAATGGAATTGGGGACGTTATTACATTGGAGGAACTATTGGTGTCCTTCAAAGCCTACCAACTAAGGTGCATCTAACAGATGTTACATACATCATAATAAGAACCTTCTCCATTTTCCTAAGTGTTAATTAAAATCACACCCTTATAAGATTTGAAAGATAAGAAAATACTCTGCAGAATTAAGATCTTCACCTCACTGTCTCCTAATTCCATGTTAGAAGGGTACTAAAAGCTCTAAAATTTGCATTTCCCACGATTCTTCATACTGTTTCTTAGTTTATACCAACTCATACTGTTCCTTTTGGTATCACTAAAAATTAAAAGAGATCATCTTTCAGCTTGGAACTATCAGAAAACTTCTTATACAGCCTTTACTATTGGTTGTGAAGGTTACTTCACCATCATGTTATACTGTGCTCAGTAAACTTACATTATGTGTGCTATATTAAGTGTACTAGGACATTGTCCTGCTCTTTGGCTTCATAGTCTCATTAAATGAGATTAGAATTCGCTCTTTTGCATCTTGATAAACTGGTTACTTCATGCTTTCCTTGCTTCAACACTAAGGATGCATTTCCCCATCCTTTCATTAAGTTGGCTATTGATTTTTATGAAATTTACAGTTTTAAAGTAGATGAAACCCCAATAAATCAATCAAAACAAATGTTCAGAATTGATGTATTTTAAAAACTCACATTGCTGTCTCTGTATGCTATTTGTTCATGTAATTACAGTTATTTCACTTATGGCTTTTGCTGACTTAGCTATTAACTTTAATCTTTGAGATTGAATTAAATTGGACAGAACAGTAATTTCAGCATGGTTGGTTTGTCTTTAACCGCTATAATATTTTTTAAAAGTCGTGGCTTTTTGGCTGACAGTAGGTAAAGAAATGCCAGTGAAAGTGCTTTAGCAAACATGAAGTACTGTACAAATGACAGGTTTTTTTTTTTTTTAAGTTTAATCATCAGATTTATTGAGTACATATTATGTGATTGACAATATTCTAGGTGCTGAGGTTACAAAGATGAATAAAGTCAAGAGAATTTCAAACCCAATCTTTTTATTTTTAGAAACAAGCTTATTGTAACAATTTATATATCATAAAATTCACTCTTTTAAAGTATACAATTCAGTAGCTTTTAGTATATTTAGAGTTTTGCAACCACCACTACTGTCTATCTTTAGAAGGCAAATGACAGTTTTTAAATCAACATTTTAAAATCTTTTATTTTTGCCTTTTTCAAAGGTAAATTTTCTTGTGGTTCTGCAAATACACGCTTAAGGGTGATACTATATGGAGTCTATTCTCATCTGTAACTATTCATCAATTAGGAAGCAGATGGCATTGGCTTCCTTCTATTAAAACACTGCTGAGTGATGTGACATCTGTAAGAATACATGCAAAAATCACTAACAGTTTGAACAAATAGGTTGTTCTGGAGGAATCATTTAATACTGCACAAATGTGAGCTTAGGAAAGAAATACTCTTTTTTTAAAACTGAAGTTGATTCAGTTTTATTATGTTACTTATTTTTATTATGTTAATTTCAGGTGTACAAAACAACATAGTGATTCAGTGTCTTATAGGGAAGAAGTATTCTAAAGACCACTTAGTTTGTTGAGTAATAGAAATCCCAAGTTTAAAATCAAATTGTGCCATGCTCACTCACCACCTTCTCAAATATATAAAGTAACTTGGTTTCAGAGCCATTTTGTGTCTTAGTTTTTTCCCAGAGATTAGATAAGGTTTTTTTATTTTTTTAAGCATTAGTGGGTCTGTAGGTTTTGTGAAAATACTTTCAGTTACTCTGGCCTCCCCAAAGCTCGAAATGGTTAAACACCAATCACTGCTTAAGTGGGTTGCTCGTAAACAAAGCCCAGAATGAAACCCCTGTGTATTTACTGCAGATTCCCAGGTGCCTCTCAAGTGCAGGAATAAGCTCAGAAAAGGTTTACTAGGTTTATTAAGTAGTCATCCATTAAAAGGCTCATGTGCTACTTGTGTGCTGCATCAGGACAGGTGCCTGCCTCCCTACTGCACTTGGCACTGAAAGAGGGTGAACCCTAGAATTTAGACTCCCCACTCAGCTGTTCAGGCAGAAGAGTTTTGTCAGGAAAAACAAGGTTGGAGACCCACAAAAGGTATCAGTCAGAAGGCGTCAGGCTGTTCGGTTTACTCTGATGTCTAAGAACATTTCTCAGGCTGAAGAGTGGATTGCTTCACTGACTATTGGGTAAATTTTGTGGCGATTCCTACCACCAACAAAAATTGATTCACAGTCGCTGCTGATGAAAAGGAAAATAATATTTAGCTGTAGTCTTAATATTCCCTAGCAGCTTGCCAGCATGATAACTGGCACAACTACTACTACTTGGTCAAATCCAGCCTCAGTGAAGGTAGTAGTTCATATCCTGGAGATGACCTGAATTTTTTATAGTTTTGATAGTATGTTTATTATTTGTGGAAGGAAAGGGATTGTGAGGGTAGAATAGTCTGTCCTGTAATGGGATTTGGCCTGTGTATTAATGGAATGAACTGACCTTTCTTGCTGTACTTCCTCTGTCCTTGCTGAGAGCGGAGAAGGGAGGTTGAAGTTTCCCAGAGCTATTGATGAAGCTGGAGACTTCGGGAGGATCTGTGGACTTTGACCTTGATGATAATGGAAGATATTAGGGGAATTTGGAGAGGCCGCAGGTTGATGTAAGGACTAGAAAGAGTTGTGTTACATTTTTGCCTCAAAATAGGAATATTACAAATTGAAGCAGTAGCTTCTACTTTCTTGGTACTTCTTTTAAAGTTTCTATAAACCTGTGTCGTTTGACATTGTTTTTTCCAAAGCAGTGCAGGGCCATTTTCTTCAGGAGGCAATTTTCTTTTCATTTATCATGTGAATTTTTGTTAGATTGAAAAAAAAATCTACCTAATTTCACAGGTGTATGCCTTTTCCTACTATATATTGAGCACCTTCCTTATTTTTTTCCTTTCAAAAAAGTCTCACTTAATGAAAACAGTTACCTTAATCAACTAGAAACATTATGTTCTTGTTTAACAATTCTTAAACTTTTAGTTTAGAATTAATTATTGAAATACATCAGTGACCTTCTGATCAATCACATCTTTCTTTTATTTGCCTCTCAAAAACATCAAAGAACACTAGTCCCTGTTTAAAAGGAAAACTTAAATGTTTGGCTAATTATTTGCTGATAAATTATTTTCTTAAAAGCAAATTTTAAATCCTTTGTATTTCAGAATTGCTTTATCTCAAACACACACAGGCACACACACACAGTCTGATGATTTGGTTATTTTTATAAATCACTTTCATAAATACTTACTCTGGTATGGCTAACCAGAATTGGAGTGGAATGAGGTTAGGGAAGAGGTCATTCAAAGACAAACACAAGGCTTTTGTTTGACTCATATATTTGAGTGTATTTCTAAAAGAACTTTTAAAAGGATGGCATTCCTTTTAAAACGTGGTTATAACTCCTAAAACTGTGGGTACAAATCTAGTTAATTTTAATAATTTTCTCTTACGCTTTATGCGCGCGCATACACGCGCGCGCGCGCACACACAGGCCCTGCTCTGGATTTGTCCTTTGGGGTTTAGTTTCTGTTCATTACATTTTCATCACCTCTTAGTCCAGATGTTTTGTGAAGTTGGTCTTGGTTTGGATATTCTAAATTATTTATAAGGTTTATGTTTACTACCAGCTGCCTTTTGTTGCAACCAGCCCCGGAGTTCTTTCTTCCTTCCTTGATGGATGTTGAGGGTTTTTTTGATCATGGAAATCACAGTTGATCTCACTCTACATTTTTGAACATCTGCCTCCCACTATTAGAGCTCAGGCACAGCACCTCATTGAAGAACTTCAAAAACCTCTGTAACGACTGAGGGGCAGACCACTGGTCAGGCAACATGAGCTCGCTCTTAATCTGTCTTAATGATTTATGAAATTAGCATTCTTAAACTATAACCCTAGTTTTTTGTATGTTTTACATCCTCCTTTCCGTAGTTTCAATTCAAGGATAACTTGCCTGCTTAGAACTTCCCGTTTATCACAGAAGAAAGCCCCTCTGATTTCCCATAGGGCAAAGTAGTGTGGGTTAATGCATATACTGAGTTACTTTTGTGCTTAGTATCAAATTGTAGTCCTGTGGTAAATGCTCAGAACTTTCCAAGAGGGGAATCACAGTAATGCAAACATGCAGAGTGAAAAGGGGTACCTTTAATTTTAGGATGTGTCCTCCACCATGTATGATTCCGGTGTCTCACAGGATAGTGGAGACAGAATTTGTTGTTTTCTCTGCTTTGTTGTTGGGCAGTCACTCAGCTGTATTTGACTCTTTGCAACCCCATGGACTGCAGCATGCTAGGCTTCTCTGTCCTTCTCTTAGAATCTTGAATTTTAGAAAATGCCTGCTTCCTGCAGTTTTAGTGTGAGTTTGCCAGGAGAGTAGAAGGAGGTAGGAGAAGCCTTGTTATATATCTGAACTGTTCTGTTTGTTTTAGACACTTGGCATGCTGGTGTGCCAAGAATTGAGGTAGATCCAAGAGGTCTTCACCAGAGCCCTCCTGTCTGGCTTGGTCATGTAATACCATGTTGCAGGGGGAGGGGTGGAGCAGAGAGCTTGCTTTTAATGGTTTCTTGTTATAGCCCTCAACAAAGCTGTGTCAATTCCCTTGGTTTACAGGCTATTGCCCAGAAGAAAAGATGTTTGGTTTTCACAAGCCAAAGATGTACCGAAGTATAGAGGGCTGCTGTATTTGCAGAGCTAAATCCTCCAGTTCTCGATTCACTGACAGTAAACGCTATGAAAAGGATTTCCAGAGCTGTTTTGGGTAAGATCATGTGATGTTTGTACCATTTTTAGAGTGAAAAAGATCACAGTATAAGGAAATATTTCTAAGCAAAGGGATTGGAACAGTGCAATAATAATTAAAATCACTCATATTCTAATCTAGGTTGTTTCAAGGCACTTGCTCTTAAATCCAAATAATACTGAAAGCATGCCTTTTTTTTTCTAGATTGTGAGGAACTACCACGTTTATTGTGAAGCCCTAAATCATGGGGGAGTTGAGAGGGAAGCTCAGAAGGGAGGAGATGCATGTATACTGATAGCTGATTCATGTTGTACAGTAGAAACCAAAACAACATTGTAAAGCAATTACCCACCAATTAAAAATATATTTTAAAAAAGTTATAATAGAACCTTTCATTGTTAACTTCAAGATGTATAAAGCGATTAAAAAAATAACCCTTAGTCTCAGAGTAATTGTCCTCCACTAGTACTTTGTATTGTTTTTCTAAGTTATACAAATAAATTTTAACCCAATCTGCTGAGGATCCTAACAGGGTTTAATGTTCTTCCCTGAAACCTGTCAGGGTACATCAGTTTTATTTTATAATTTTGTTCTCTATTTATCTTTTGACAGTAAACCTCTGCTTAATAAAATGGAATTTGCTTTTCAAAAAATACTTTGATGAAACAAGATACTTAATGTTGAGCCATTTTTGATGTTAGAAATTAATTTCACCCCTGTATTTCTTAATCAAAACATTCTGTTGATTAGTTATTGTTAATCCTAGACTGTATTTTGAAGGTTGTCAAAGAGTCTCCACCAACCAACCTTGCCATTTGAAGTCACATTTTTCTCTTAATGCTTTATTTCCAATTGTATATATAATAAATGCTATTAGTATTTTTGGTATATATTTGTAATATAGAAATATATATAGTACATGAAAAATTCCTCAGAGACACAATTAAAGAATTACTTGGAAACTATACATTTATTTCCCTTTATGCAGATACATTAATTAAAATAATATTACAGTGCCTCTCTGGTTTTGTTTGTTGTGAAACTAGAATATTATGGCATACTATTTTACTTAAAGGGTAGTGTTTTATTGCTTACGTATCTATACATTTCAAGAAAGATTAATTGGACATCATTGTTTAAAACCATGGTGACCAGGATCTTCTCTAGGTTTTAAATTTTACCACTGTTTAATTAAAAAAATTCTTTATTTTAAAATGACCAAATTGCAGCACATAGAAGTTAATTAGACTTCTGAAATATTCTACAGAAACAGAACTGGATCACCCCAGACAATTGGAAATAACATCTATAAACTAGAAATAGTGTTTTTTCTAAAACAAATGTACTTCCACGAATTCTTTTATGTAAAGGAGACGAGTAAAGGTTTGATCGTTTTCTTATCAGGTTACATGAGACTCGTTCAGGAGATATCTGTAATGCCTGTGTCCTGCTTGTGAAAAGATGGAAGAAATTGCCAGCAGGATCAAAAAAAAACTGGAATCATGTGAGTTTATCTTTTCCCCTTTTTCAGTTGTACCTCTGTTATATGTAAAGTAACATTAGTTTTTCCCTTAATTTAGGAAATAATATGTTCCTGGGGTAGAAAAGTCTGGAAAAAATACTAGTTGCTGCTTAGATATAATTATTTAACATTCTGGCATGTATTGTATTGAATATACCCATTTTGGAGATTCACAGTATACATTTAACATGTTTTAGGTTCAACCCAGGAATTCCTCCAGTTAATTAGACATGAATCCTTTTTTTCATCTCTTAGGACAACTGATTTCCTAACTCATGTTGGTACTAATGAGCACGTGAGTTTACATTCAGAACTGGATTTAAACCCTCCTTTTTTTAACCACTTACTACTTGTGAACTTTGGACAAGTGACATTTATTTATTAATGCAAAAGAGGATAATAGCCATGTCACAAAATTGTTGTAAGAACTGAATGAGGTGTGGTATATATTAAGAATGATTAGTAATCACTCAGTTAAATAGAAGCTGTTTTTATTCTCTCTGTTAATTGAGATTTGCATTTCACTTAATAATGTCACTAAAATTCTTCAGAAAATATTTTCAGTGACCAGAACAACTCTGTTAAGTATTATTTATTTTTCTATATGCTAGCTTTCAGAAGATTTATGACATTTATATAAGATACTTGTTTTTAAGCAGGCAGGTATTTATTCTTTACATTTTTTCTTACGCTAGCCTTGCAAGCTGTTCTTTGGTGACAATGTTACATTATTATAATAGGTTTCTGCCTGTCTGTTAACTTATAAAATTGTGAGTTTTTCTTTAATGAATAGCTTATGTGGGGAAGATCCAAATTGTGGTTTTGAAGGTGATGTCAACCTTTTTACGTCAGGATACACGCATGCTAAATCGCTTCAGTTGTGTCTGACTCTGTGACCCCATGGACTGTAGCCCACCAGGCTCCTCTGTCCATTACATAAGGATAGAAATCTGCAAATAGTAAATGTGAATGAAGACATGAGGAATGAGACCACATGGGGCTAGACCAGTGGCCTTACCGGGCTGTGAGAGAACATACCATTGCCCGTACATGGTTGACCTCAGGCTTAAGGGTGTGTAGTGAAAAGAGCATAAAGCATGAGCCTGGGCGCCTTCCCTACCTACCTTTGCCTATTTACTAGTTTAATGAAATAAGGCCAAATACATAGTTTAATATCTCTTGGTTTTCTGTACCCTAAAATTGGAGTAACAAATTACTGCTTACTGCCTTGTGGTGAAGTTAGAATCAAAAGTATATGAAAACGTTTTGTAAACTGCAGACATCATCCAGTAGGAATGTTAATTGTTGTAAGGTCTGGTTTTTCTTAACCTACTTGGCTCATTTTCACCATATATAAAACCTATATAAATTTTTTGTCCAGCTACTCTTGCTGTTACTACTTCAAAGAAAGAAAACCCTAGATAAACTGTTTTTAATACCATGTGATGATTCAAAGTGCACATGAGCTCTTAAACACTGAGTAGAAAACTATGGTTCTCAAATTTGGCTCCTTCAAATAAGCACTCATCTGAACTAAGGGAGTACAGAGGTGTCATTTTTAAAATGGTATTAAATATTCAGTATTTTCTTCCAGGTGGTGGATGCAAGGGCAGGACCCAGTCTAAAGACTACACTGAAACCAAAGAAAGTGAAAACTCTATCTGGAAACAGGATAAAAAGTAACCAGATCAGTAAACTGCAGAAGGAATTTAAACGCCACAGTAAGTTGGATATTGAGACATGAGGATTTAAGAATGGATGTTTTGTTTTTGTCTGCGGGTGGCATATGGCATATGTAGGCCATTTTTTCTTTTGTTGCTTTTTTAAAAAAGAGTGGGAGGCAATGTTGACTGGTAGAGATATTTTATTTCTAGGAAATCTTGGAACTTTATCTTTGATTTCGATGTCTTAAAAGTACTTTCATTAGCCACTTCTTCAAACTGTACTCAGAACACTTGGACCATTCTCATCTCTTTATTGACATCTTTTCTAGAAGATTAATGTTTCAGGTTTGTTTACTTGATTTTTATCCTTAAGGAGATTGAGGCCTGAAGACATGCAGAAAGGTATGTAAATAATTATTGGGCAACCTAAGACTAAAACCAGCAACCTAAGACTAAAACCAGGTTTTCTAGAGAGTAATTTTGGAAATCATAACTCACATATTGCAGCCTCAAGATTTTTAGCTTTAAAGGGGCTTGGTGTGTTGGGTCAGAGGATGGGAAAGAAGTGATAAATTTATAATAAGTTCATCTACTTTTATGGAAAGTCATTGGGGGCACCGGACCTGTTGTAGTACTTTTCTGTATTTAGTAATTTAAATTTTGAAAAGGAAATTTACTGTATATAATGTTATTACCCCCAGGGGGTTTGAGGCAGTACTATTGAGTCAAGCACAATAGTGTTTGTGCAGGAGACATGTAGACATATTATATCGGTGGAATAAACTAACTGTAAATAAACTAGTCATGTTTGCTGCTAAGTCTGCTAAGTCGCTTCAGTCGTCTCCAACTCTGTGCGACCCCAAAGATGGCAGCCCACCGTCCCTGGGATTCTCCAGGCAAGAACACTGGAGTGGGTTGCCATTTCCTTCTCCAATGCATGAAAGTGAAAAGTGAAAGTGAAGTTGCTCAGTTGTGTCCGACTCTAAGCGATCCATGGACTGCAGCCTACCAGGCTCCTTCATCCATGGGATTTTCCAGGCAAGAGTACTGGAGTGGGGTGCCATTGCCTTGCCCACCTGATTATGGCCCAGATCAGGCCAGATTTTGTGGCCACATGGGTTAGAGATAAATGTTTGTTTTGAGACCCTTTTCAGAATTGTGGGTGGACCTATATTGGAGTTTTCAGGATTAAAAAAGATATGGGGACTTCCCTGGCGGTCTAATAGTTAGGACACCACTGCATGGGGCATGAGGTGTGGCTAAAAAAAAAGATCTGTAGGCCCTTGTTAGACAAAATATCAATCAATGTTTGTTTTAGAGTAATGGAGAAAGAAAGTTAAATTTACTGATCAGACAGAAGGAAAGGAAGGCAGGAGAACTATCATCTCTTGAGCATTTTGCTATATATACCAAGCACTTTACAATTATCTCAGTGATATCAGTTTTAGAGATTAGGATAGGAAGTACAAGGTAGTGGTTTCACCTTGATCTGGGTTCACTTAATAAGTAGTAGAGATGAACTTGACCTGGGGTTTGTCTAATCTCAAAACCCTGTGCCCTTTCTACACAATCATCCTGCTCTTTTGGATAGCATAGCTTATGCCCCAGGACCCCAAAGTCTTTCCAGATCTCCATGCTCTAAGTTGGTGTTACTAGTAAGTTGTTTGTGTTACTAGTCCATAGCTATTTGAAAATATATTTAATTCAATTAATTATATATTAACATATATTTATATTTAATCTTTGGGTAAACTTTTTAATACATTGGTAGTAAAATATTTAGACAAATCAAATACGTGTATATTTTAATCATAGATGTTTCTTTCTTAACCAGCTATCACCAAGGGGCAAATAAAAACTGACACTACCCTTTATTCTCAGAAAATGTTTTAGTGAACATTTAGAAAACAGTAATTTTCTTATCATTTGAGGAGCAGAGAAATTGAAAGTTTGTATGTATATTCTTAGCATCTTTAATTATAGGGAAGGTGACACCTAACTTTTGCCTTACCTAAGGGAATAAGTCCAGTGTAATTTTAGATTTTTGTGATAAAGCTATGTTGTGGAGGGGTTGGAGATTGAAAATTAATGGGTTTGGAGACTGAGTAAAACAAGATTTTCTAGGTGCATTGTGAATTGCTAGTAGCTGTGTGCAGTGTAACAGTTTTGAGATATTTGAATTTTTATACACACCCACTAAATGGTTTCTCTGCCTCTAGTTATATATTTACTTCTGTGCATCTTGCGTGTACCTGACATGTATTCCTCTTCTTGGGATGTTCTTTCCTTTGTGATGTATTGGAAAGGCATTGGATCTAAGGCTTGAAGATCTGGATTTGAGTTATAGGTTTTTGAACAAATATATGACCCTGGTGTTGCTTAACATTAAACCACAGTTTCCTAATCAAGAGAAGTGAGGATAAGCAAGTAAAAAGGGCTTTTGTAAAACAAAACAAAGAAAAATAAATTCCTCTAGAAATGTTAGCCTTTTTTTTTTGGTGATTTTTCCTAAAATCTGCCATGATTCTGGTTGCTATAGAATAAAATTGAAAATCCCTAGCAAGTCTTGGGATGTCTCTTTAGGGTAAGGGTCAGTTCCCTTAATGTGCAGCATGTAGTCTGTTTCCATCACTTTGCTCATCATCCCCGTCTATCCCTTGTGGGGGATGGTATTTCCAAATCCTACCTAATGTTTAAGATTTTAAAAATTTCAGTTCTTTGAAGAATTTCCAGATTTACATTCTAGAAGAGTTTTTTTCCCCCAACTGCATTTCTATGTGTAGTTAATTGTATCCTGTTGTCCCAGACATAATAGATTAAGCCATATAAAAATGTGCCACTTTTATAGTTAGAAACGGACAAATATAACTGCAATTTCAAATGATTCATAGATATTAAGCACTTACTAGGATAGCGCATTTTCTTCAGAAGCATAGCACTGCTATTGCTGTTAATTATTAGGGAAGTCTTGTAAGTATTCCCATAGCCTTCCTCCTTTAAAGCCTGCTTTTTTTTTTTTTACATTAAAAAAAAAAATAGTCTTTTACCATTATGGTTTATCATAAGATATTGAATATATTTCTCTGTGCTGTACAGCAGGACCTTGTTTATCCACTCTATATGTAAAAGCTTCCGTCTGCTAAGCTCACCCTCCACTTCATCCCACCCCAACCTCCCCGCCTTGGCAACCACGAGTCTCTTCTCTCTGTCCATGATTCTGTTTCTGTTTCATAGGCTCACTTGTGTCATATTTTAGATTCTGTGCATAAGTGTTATCATATGGTGTTTGTCTTTCTCTATCTGACTTATTTCACTTAGTATGATAATCTCTAGTTGTATCCATGTTGTCACAAATGGTACTTGTTCTTTTTTATGTGAAGCCTGCTGTTCTTAAGGATTTTGTTTCGTTGTTTTTTTCCATGGAGTTAAGCTATTCATAGATTGGAAGTAAATGAACATATTAAAAACACTAATGGTGCTTTCTTTGTTTTAGATACTTAATATTAAATGCTATTTTATGTAAAACTTTGTTAATAGAAAACAATTGTGAATGCTGTTCAAAAATGCTTTCTTTAGTCTTGTTTCTCCCCATGCAGGATGTGACGCAGGGTTTGTTGTCTAGTGGATACCTCATGAATATTTGATTGGTTCTCTATATTGGAGGATTGTTCTATCCACCTGTCCTGGGAGGAGGGGGGGTCTTCAGATAAAGGTGAGGTGTGTAGTAGACTCAGTCCCTGTCTGATATTTCTGTTGCTGGGAATAGCAGTAGGATGGCTTTATACCTCAGTGACTATTAACCAAAAGATTTATATTCTGGTTTGTAAATGTTGTGATATCTTCTGAGGGCAAAAATACTAAATCATGTGTAGCTTGTATCTGATTAACTGCCTTTATTCCTTACTAAGTTAGAATCTATTGTTTTTGCTTTATAGGTAAGGTTTTATTTTTCTTTGGATGCTTTCAAGATTTTTCTCTTTTTTTCAGTTTTCGGGAGTTTAATTATAGTGTGTTTTGTGACAAAGACAGTAAAGAACCTGCCTGTAGTGCAGGAGACCCAGGTTCGATCCCTGGTTTGGGAAGATCCCTGGAGAAGGGAATGGTCACCCACTCCAGTATTCTTGCCTGGAGAATCCTGTGGACAGAGGAGCCTGGGGGGCTGCAGTCCATGGGGTCACAAAGAGTCAGACACGGCTGGGTGACTGACACTTTCACTTTGGCATTGGTTTCTTTGGGTATATCCTGTGTGACGTTTGCTCAGCTTAAATCTGTAGGTTTGTCTCTTGACAAGTTTGGCACATTTTCCACCATTGTATTTGAGTAGAGTTTTAACCTGCGCCTTCTTTGTCCTCTTCCTTCAGGACTGCAGTCACATGGATGTAGATTTTTTGTCGTAGTATGCAGGTCTCTTAAGGCTCTTCATTTGTTTTCTTAGTGTTGTGCAGGTTGGCTGATTTCTGTTGATCTTTCTTCCGATTCACTGTTTCCTCTGTCCCCTCCATTCTGCTGTTGAGCCTGTCCACTGTTCTGTCATTTATTGTATTTTTTTCAGTTTGGGTTTTAGTTCCTTGGTTCTTTATAGCTTTTTTTTTTTAAACTGAGACCTGCTTATTGAGTTTATGTTTCCATTTATTCTAAGCTTGTGTATAAAGGCTCACTGAAGCATTTTTGTCATGGCTGCTTTAAAATCTGTCAGATAATTCTAACATCTCTGTCATCTTGGCATTAATATATACTTGACTTTTCATTCAGTTTGAGATCTCCCTGGTTCTGGATATGATGTGATTTTTTTTTTATTGAAACCTAGACATTCAAAAATTGTGTGATGAGACTCTGAGTTTTATTTAAACCTTTGTTTTAACTGGCTTTTTTTTTTTTTTTTTTTGGTCAGAGAGGGAAATGGGAGAGGGGCACAGCCTTGTTACTGCCAGGTGGTGTTAAAGTCAGGTTCCCCACCGAACTTTTCGGAGAAGGCAGTGGCAACCCACTCCGGTACTCTTGCCTGCAAAACCCCATGGACAGAGGAGCCTAGTAGGCTGCAGTCCATGGGGTCGCTAAGAGTCGGACACGACTGAGCGACTTCACTTTCACTTTTCACTTTCGTGCATTGGAGAAGGAAATGGCAACCCACTCCAGTGTTCTTGCCTGGAAAATCCCAGTGACGGGGGAGCCTGGTGGGCTGCCGTCTATGGGGTTGCATAGAGTCGGACACGACTAAAACGACTTAGCAGTAGCCACCTAACCTCTATAGATATCTGAAGTGGGAGTGGCTTCTGACTGCAGCTGGGTGGGGCTGGGATGGGAATTAAGGCTCCCACGTGATTGGGGTCCTCTTGTTCTTGGTGGGCCATAGTGAAAGCCCAGACTCTTTAGTAGGCTTCCCTTGCCATCACCCTGGTGAAGGTGTTGGGGAGGTCTCATAACATTCTTGATAGGATGGAAATCTAGGCTTTCCAGTTGGCCTTTGCTAGGGTCGGTGGGGGTAGGGGCCTGTTTTTTCTGTTTGGCTGCAGTAAAGTGATTATTGTGTTATAAAGATTTCCTGTCTTGCTAGACTGCCCCTTTCTTAGTCCTCCGGCTAGAGAGAGCTGACTTTTGTTGGGGGTGTGCGTGCGTGTGTGTCTCTGTGTGTACCCACTGGCTTTTCTGAGTTACTGGCTTCTTCAGCTTCAAGACTGGGATTTATAAGGCAAAAATAAAACCCATAAAAGCTAGGGTGCTCACCTCCACATCCTTCCTTAAGTGTTAAGGCCTCTAGCTGTTGCCAACTTTTGGAGTCTTTAGTTTTGTTTTATATGGAAGAGAGCAAAGTATGTCTACTCTTAGTCTTACCACAAGCTCATTTTCTTTTCGATACACTTTAGTACAAATACAGAGAATAGAAAATAATTTTTTTCCATTTTTGACCATCTCATTCACTGTGTTTTATGCTGAGGCTTAGTTGCAAGGGCATATAATGAAATTATCATTTTTGTTTTCTCTTTACTTCAGATTCTGATGCTCACAGTACAACCTCAAGTGCCTCTCCAGCTCAGTCTCCTTGTTACAGTAACCAGTCAGATGATGGCTCAGATACAGAGATGGCTTCTGGCTCCAACAGAACGCCAGTGTTTTCCTTTTTAGATCTCACATACTGGAAAAGGTAAAAGCAACAGAAAATATTTCTCTAACCAGCAAACCTTCTTAATTACAGGCAACCGTTTCCCACTTCCTTAGCAATTATATGGCATTTGGCAAACTGCTGGTAGCATGTGTGGTTGGAGGTGGATTAGGCAAGAATGGAGCTGAGAGTTTGGATTTTGTGTGTTTTTCCTATTAAAATTGATTTAAAATAAAAACCATGTTAAGGAATCTAAATTTGCTATAATGGAGTATACTTAGATATTCAGTGTGACCAACTCTCCCACTGAAAAAAGGTAAAAAGACTAGAAGGATATATATTTTTTTATGTCTTTAAAAATGGCATTAACAAGTAGACAAGTTAGTGAGGAATATATATGCATGCTCAGTCACTCAGTCATGTCTGATTCTTTGTGACCGCCGTGGACTGTAGCCTGCCAGGCTCCTCTGTCCATGGGATTACCTTGGCAAAAATATTGGAGTGGGTTGTCATTTCCTCCTCTAGGGTATCTTCTCGACCCAGGTATCAAACTTGTGACTCCTGTGGCCCCTGCATTGGCAGGTGGGTTCTTTACCCCGTAGCAGCCTGGGAAGCCCCTAATAAGGAATAACCAGAGGCCAAATGCCATGTGAACGAGAAACCCCAATGTCAGAAAAGAGATAATAGACTAGGAAAGAGAGAATCCTGAAAGAGAAAGTGGTTAAGGATTTTCTAGTTCACAGATTTGGGAAGACTAACAAGTTAAAAGCAAGGTAATAAGCAGTTATCACATGGGTAGGAAAATTCACCCATATGACACATTGTAAGCAAACTGTGGAGCATGGGAGGCAAAACAGTTAGTGAGAAAATAAAGACTTTATTTTCAAAGGAACAACAAACACACAAGCTGATTTCTCAGCATGAACAAAGGATGCCATAAAACCATAGATTTAACACCTTCAGTGGCCCCAGAGACAATAGCTGGGAGATAATTCTCCCAGGCAAGAATACTGGAGTGGGTTGCCGTGCCCTTCTCCAGGGGTTGGACTCAGTCTCTTAGGCATCCTGCATTGGCAGCCGGTTTCTTTACCACTAGCACCACCTGGGAAGCCCTTACATGACAACAATAGCATGTAAATTAAAGTAGAAGTAGTGGGAGTTAAAATGTCCTAGTGTCTTTGTATTGCTGAGAATAAATATATTGAATAACTTTAAAGTTTGATTAATGAACTGTATAACCACTAAAAGAATAAAAATAAGAATGTAAAATCTCCAGAGAAGAAGAGAAAGACCAAGAATTTAAAAATATACCTAGCAAGATAAAATGATGAAAACTTTTTATATATTTGTAAATTGAGAAACCTTGGGTCAAGAAGAAAGTGTAAGTTAGAACATCCTTATAACTAAAAAATAACTGAAAAATACCACAAATCAAAATGTGTGGTATGAAGTTAAAGAGGTAAATAGAAGAAAAGTTGCTTTTAGTACTTTCTTTTAACACAAAGATTTAAAATAAACGAAGTTATATATATCCAGTTTATAGATTAATAAAGCTCAATATAAAGAAAAATAAAAGCAAGGAAATTGTAAAGATAGAAGTAGGAATAAATGGAGTAGAAAACCAATATGAATGAATAGTATCAGTAAAGCCAAGAGTTGATTCTTGAAAAAGATGACCAAAGAAGTTACTAGAGATCAAGTTACTACAGATGAAGAAAAAGAGATGGTACCCTTGTTATTTCTTATTTCTTGGATAAGAAAGTGATATTCAACTCTAGACAAACAGAGGTTTAGAATATAAAGGATATAAACAACTTTAGCCAGTAAATTTGAACATACAGGTGAAGTGGATACATTAGTAGAAAAAGACAGTTTACCAAAACTGTGCCAAGACTTGAAAAGTCACATAATAATGAAAATGGATTCAGAGGTCAGAAGTCTTGCCACAAAAAACCCCAGGCTGAGATAGACAAGTCCTACTAAATGTTCCAGAAACAAATGAATCTGATCTTGCACTGGCTTTCCAGATTATGGATCAAACAAGGCCTAGGTTCCAAGCATTCTTTGAGGCTAACATACCTTTGATATGTTAGAAACAGTTCATATTAGATTTATTCTAGGGATGTGAGATTGTTTTAAGCATTAGAAAGCCAACTAACATAATTTGACAGTTCCTAAAGGAGAGGGGAAAATGCCTATCGTATTAGTGGTGTATTAAAGATATTTGATAAATTTGAACTTTGCTTCAAGGTTTAAAATAAAACCTTTAGCAAAATAGGACTAGAAGGCAACCAGACTGATAAATACTTTGTATTTTCAGGTAAAATCGAACATGTTCCCGTTCCTGTATTTCAGCAACATTACCTTCAGACATGTGCACTGATATGTGCAGCATGTTTGTAATAGCAAAAATTGTACCATCAGAAGAAGAGTGGATAGCCCTTTCACTTTTCACCTAAACTGTCACAACAGTGTTAATCAGCTATACCCTAATGCAGAATAAAAAGTTTTAAAAAGGAGAGCCTGCAAACTGTGGTATATTCACATAGTGGAATACCATACATAAGTTAAAATGAAAAAAAGCTCTAATAGTATATTTGAACCTCAGTTATTGTTGAGGAAAAAAATTGTAGCATACAGTATGATTCCATATATGTGCATTTCTGTATATATTTTTATTTTATATGTTACATATATGAGATAACAAGCAATACGTTTAGAGATGCAAACATGTATACAAAGAAAAAGAAGAGTGAGAAACCTAAAATTTTAAGGAGAGAATGAGATTGAGTGGAGTGGGATTGAGAAGAGCATACAGGGGGATTTAACAGGAAATAATCGTTTTTTCCTTAGAGTGTATGATCCATGAGTGATTTGCTGTGTTGTCATTTTTTTATGCCTTTATGTGTATTTGATAATACGTGTATATATTTTTTGTCTGATCAGTATTAAAACTGCCAGCTGTATCAGCCCGTTCATGGTGGCTATTTTTCTTTAAGATGTGGTGACTTTTGGAGGAAACAGTTAATAACTTTAGGAACAGCCACTGAAACTGAGGAATACCTTCTCCCCCTTAATATTTAATAAGATTCAGTGCGGGATTTGGGCTTTCCTGGTGGCTCAGCTGGTAAAGAATCCGCCTGCAGTGTGGGAGACCTGGGTTTGATCCCTGAGTTGGGAAGATCCGCTGGAGAAGGGAAAGGCTACCCACTCCAGTATTCTGGCCTAGAGAATTCCATGGACTACACAGTCCATGGGATCACAAAGAGTCACACATGACTGAGTGACCTTCACTCACTTACTCAGTGTGGGATTTAAGGGGCTTGGGTAATTCCCATTACCTGGCAAATTGAGGTCACTCTAGGAGACCATTCGTTAGAGATGTGATGAGATTGTGGATGTAGAACCTTTCTTTGATCATATTCTACTAGTTATAATGATTGGGGTGTATGTGAGTCGCTCATTCTACTAGTTAGAGTAGAATAACTAGTTATACTAGTACTAGTTATAATGATTGGTATGTATGTGTGTATGTTAGTTGCTCATTCCTGTCCAACTCTTGGCTACCTCATGGACTGTAGCCCACCAGGCTCCTCTGTCCATGGGATTCTCCAGGCAAGAATACTGGAGTGGGTTGCCAGTTCCTTCTCCAGAGGATCTTCCCAATTCATGGATTGAACCCAAGTCTCCCACAGTGCAGCCAGGTTCTTAACCATCTGAGCCACCATTAAACCAATATAATGATTGGAGATTTTTTTTTTTTTTTTTGTATTCTTATTCTGCCTTATGATATATTTTGTTCTCCATTTTTTCTTTTAGACAGAAAATATGCTGTGGAATTATCTATAAGGGCCGTTTTGGGGAGTCCTCATCGATACACATCTATTCAAGCCTTGCTGCAGCAATAAGAAAGCAGCTGCTGAGAAGCCGGAGGAGCAGGGGCCAGAGCCTCTGCCTATCTCCACTCAGGAGTGGTGACTAAGCTTTATGTAGAAGGGGAGCAAAAACGATTTAAATTTTGGAAAACAAAGCAACAAAATGACCCTCCTATTTTTAATTTGGATACCTGCTATTCTGCCAAAAGATGGATTTGTAGAATAGTTTTGAATGGGTTATTTTTCCTTCAGTTCCACAAACTCTGAAGCCAGTGAAGCTTACTAAGAGATAAAAAAGAAGTGTATATAATATTTAAGATGCTGAGTATTTCATAGGAAAGCTGAATGCTGCTGTAAAGTGCTCTTTAAGTCTTTTTTAAAAATCCCCTTCTAATGAATGAAATTAGGGGAATTTTCAGGGGACAGAGATGGGATTTGTTGTATGATAAACGTATGTAGTTTTAGTCTTTCTATTTTGAGAAGCAGTGGTTGGGGCATTTTTTAAGATGGCTGGCTACACTTGTTTTCCTTCATTATAATAAATTTTTCATAACTCAGTAAACATGGACTTGCCCCTAGAGGTAGTTGTTAATAACTGAAATATTAAGGTCTTGCCAAGGTTCTGGTGATTCAAACCTGTACTACTGAATATGAAGCAGGACAGACAGCTCTCTGGTGCGAATATCTTGGAGGAGTAATTTCTAAATATGCAGAGGTAACTTGACTGTATATGTTGCGTCCTGTGTCACCTCCCTCCATTTTGATATTTGATACAGATTTTAATTTATATGAAACTTAAAAAGCGGAATCAAAACTTAAAGCAGAATTAAAGTTCCTCTTGGGGAAATGTCAAGTCTTTAGGATAAGCAATCTTATGTGAATAGTACCAAAGCATTACCACTTGGTAGAGAACATTCTCTATTAAAAATGTTAGATTATCTGAAAAATAACAATGTGCAAGTCTTTAGGATGGCACACGAGAAAAACAAAGGTTAATGCTTCTTGGGGCAGTTTCTTAGAGGGCTTGCAAGTGTGTAAATAATTTGTTTATGTTACGTGACTGGTGACTTCACTGAAAATCTGCACAATTCAGTTTTAGCTCTGGATTACTTCAGTTGACCTTTGTGAAGGTTTTATCTGTGTAGAATGGTTGTTGGACTTGTTTTAACCTGTTAGGGTTTTGGGATTTTTTTTTTTTCATTCTATATTAAAGTAAAATTCTACTAAAAGAAAAGAGGTGTGTGTTAATGCTGAGTGGGTTGGTTTTGGTTTGGCTTCTTTTAGTCAGGCTTTCTGAACATTGAGGTGTTAGGTGATACATCCTAAAAGTGGAGCTCTTCCATTCTAAAACCTTCATTAAAAGCCTTTTACTTGAACCCAAACCAAAGTACTATCTATTGCCTCTTTTCTGAAAGTACAGGAAAACTACATCACCTGTTTTCATAATGAGGAAGCATCGTTTGCCTCCGTGGTAAAACATGACTCAGTACTTATTTTTAAAACTGGATTTTAAAGATTGGATAGTATACATAAAAAGAGAGTGAGCCACTTTTTATGGGCACCCTATAGTTTTATAGTTCTTAATTGAAACTTAAAGTTTTATATTTCTTCCTTTGGAAAAAACCAAGCCACCATATGCACAGACTACACAGTAAGTTGGGTCAGTGTTCCCGCAGACTTTGAGGTGTATTACAAGAACCCCAGCCATTATCATCTTCCTCCTGAGTTATTTTGAAATTTTTTTTTGTACATTTTGGCTGCAGTATTGGTGGTAGAATATACTATAATATGGATCATCTCTACTTCTGTATTTATTTATTTATTACTAGACCTCAACCACAGTCTTCTTTCCCCCTTCCACCTCTCTTTGCCTGTAGGATGTACTGTATGTAGTCATGCACTTTGTATTAATATATTAGAAATCTACAAATCTGTTTTGTACTTTTTATACTGTTGGATACTTATAATCAAAACTTTTACTAGGGTATTGAATAAATTTAGTCTTATTAGAAAATAAAAGAGGCTGTTTTGTGCTTTGTTTGAAAGATGTTCTTAAGTAAGAATAACTAATACTTTTGGCCCATACAGGTGTTACTCAGTATAAGCCCTTAGTATTGTAAGAAGCCATGAAGGAAAAAAGTCCTCTTTACCAAGAAATACAGACTTATAAAATACAGATCTTCTCTTCTTACCTTTGTTACACCTCAGTAAACACAAGTTGAAACCATTGTAAGTGAAAAATGCGTTTCGGTGACTTCCCTTCCTGTGGTCCAGTGGTTAGGAATCCCCCTTGCAGGAGGGGGAGGGAGTGAGGAGCACACAGGTTGGGAACTAAGATACCACACGCTGCAGAGCCACCGAGCCCGTGTGCAACAAGCAACTGGCGTCAGCTGCAAGGAAAGATCCTGCATGCTAAGTGAAATAAATATTTTTAAAATGCATTTAATACATTATAGCTTAGCCTACCTTAAACATACTCAGAACATTTACATTAGCTTACTTCCCTGGTGGCTCAGAGGTTAAAGTGTCTGCCTGGAACGCGGGAGACCCGGGTTCGATCCCTGGGTTGGGAAGATCCCCAGGAGAAGGAAGTGGCACCGCACTCCAGTACTCTTGCCTGGAGAATCCCATGGAAGGAGGAGCCTGGTAGGCTACAGTCCATGGGGTCGCAGAGTCGGACACAACTGAGCGACTTCACTTACACGGTTAGCAGAGTGATTAACACAAATTTAATTAAATATTGAATGTCTTATGTAATTTATTGAATGTTGCACTGAAAGTGAAAGCCAGAATGGCTAAGCATACTGGTAGTTTACCTCAGGATCATGTGGCTGATCGGGAGCTGTGGTTTGCTACGCCTCCCTGCTGCCGGTGCATCACAAGAGTATCCTACTGTGTATTGCTAGCCTGGGAAGAGATCAAAATTACAAGCCTGATTTCTACTGAAAGCATGTCTTTTGCATGATCGTAAAGTCAAAAAATTAAGTTGAACCATCCTTGATCCAGAGACTGACTATAAAAGATGTTTTAACTGATATGCACAGTGAGGTGATTTAACAATAAAGGACAAAAGTTCTCCCAATGATTCAGTGACTGCAGTGTTTTTATTACTATTGTCTATGTACATATGGGAAGCACCACTGAAACTTTAGAGAAACTGAAAATTGTTTGGAGACAGATTTTGGCATTGGGATCAGCTATGTGAGTCACTTGACTGTGAGTCTCCAAACTTTCTGTTAAGGACTTCCTGGTAGTTCAGATGGTAAAGAATCTGCCTGCAATGCAGGAGACCTGGATTCAGTCCCTGGGTCAGGAAGATCCCCTGGAGAAGGGAATGGTAACCTACTCCAGTATTTTTACCTAGAGAATACTATGGACTGGAGCCTGGCAGGCTACAGTCCATGGGGTCACAAGAGAGATGGACATGACTGAGTGATTAACACTTATATAAACTTAATGTTACTTTATTTCACAGAATTGTTTATAGATTTATGAGGAAACCAAGAGGTATAATTCATACCAAAGGTTTTTGTGGTGGTGTGTTTTTTTGTACCACTCTGCTTGCGGGATTTCAGTTCCCCAACCTAGGGATTGAACCAGGGCCATAGCGATGAAGGCCCAGAATGTTAGCCACTAGGCCACCGGGGGACTCCCATATATCAAAGTTTTAAAGACAGAGTGTTACTTGGGTAAGGTACATTCTGTGGGTCAAATCTTTTATACTACAGTTAAATTTGCTTTGGGATAGTCAAGGTGATTTTGCCAGCAATTAACCTAATTATTGTGAAGCTACTAAATTAGGTAGTGAAAGATGATAGCACCTACATTATTATCTATTGCTGTTTAATGAAATTACTACAAATTTAATGGCTTACAAGAAATTGATTTCAGTTTCCGTCTAGGTGCAGTGTGTCTGGGTCCTCTGCTCAGGATCTGATAAGGCTACAACAGGTGTCAACGTGGTTGCATTCTCATCAGATGACCTGAGAGTAAGTCACTCCAAACTCGCTTGCGTTGTTGACAGAATTCTTTGCCTGTGGCTGTGGGTGGGATGGTGGGGCCCCCTAGATCCTTACAGTTGTTCAGTCGCTCAGTTGTGCCTGACTCTGCGACCCCATGGGCTGCAGCATGCCTGGCTTCCCTGTCCTTCACTATCTTGCAGAGCTTGCCCAAGCTCATGTCCATTGAGTCAGTGATGCTATCCAACCATCTCATCCTCCGTTGCCCCCTCTCCTTCTGCCCTCAATCTTGCCCCAAATTAGGATCTGTTGAGGTCTCCCAACATGGCACTCACTGTACCAAGCCAGCAGGTCTCCAGAGCCAGTCAGCTGGCAAGAGTCGTCTGGTCCACGTTTAGCTCACAGCGCAAGTGCTGGAGTGTGGGAACCATAGGGTTTGGTCTGCCACAGCACCTCTTTCATAAATGAACCATTTGAAAGTGTCCTATAATACAAGCATTTGGTGTAGCAAGAAAAAAAAGAAGCTTCTCCTCTTAGGAAACACACTGTTGGGCCTGGCACCTTTAAACTTTGTTCCAACAACCTCACAAGTGAGAAACAACAAAAAACGTTTACAGGTAGTCAGTGAAGGGGTGCAAGGGGGCGATATAATTCCTGATTGCAAAGCCTCTGCTTTTCAGACTGGCCCCTGTCCCTGCTCTAACTTGAGTCTCTTCCGAAGGCTGCAGATGAGGCAAGTTTCACCCTTGCAAAGAGGCTGACTTTTGTCTAAATCAGTTACTCGAATTCTGATAATTTTGATGTTGAAAATGCATAGTATATACTATCTTTTCATGGAGAAGATAGTCTCCAGGAGGTTTAGTAAAACACGGAATCATCTAAATAAAGGAGCCAGAACTAACTGCTTGCTCTGTACTAAAGA
Source organism: Aepyceros melampus (assembly GCA_006408695.1). NCBI lineage: Eukaryota > Metazoa > Chordata > Mammalia > Artiodactyla > Bovidae > Aepyceros > Aepyceros melampus. The sequence continues at coordinate 667,061 of SJXQ01012348.1, forward strand.
ATGGAAGATCCCAAGGGAGCCTCTTGATGCGCCGTCCCTAGAGCAGTTTCCCAATCACCCAGATTTAGCATTGTGCTGCCCTGGCAATCACTGTTGTGTGATGTTCAGTGAACTGGGAAGGAGGAGAAAGCCAAACTGGATCAAAGATATTTCACAGGCTTATGTTCTCAAAGAAAGGGATCTGAGGGTTCTAACAATTTCTCAAGCTATGGAGTTTGTTACTCATTGTGATCATGAGAATGCTTCAGGTTTCAAATATCTTGCCCCTGGTTAGAAACTGCTTGTTATTTTATGTCGAGTAGGGGGGGTCTTGGACATGCTTAGTTACAGGCTTCAGTGTAAAAGAGCTTAATCTCTCAGTTTGTCTGTTGTTTAGTCGCTCAGTCGTGTCCGACTCTTTGCAACCCCATGGACTGCAGCACGCCAGGCTCCTCTGTCCATGGGATTTCCCAGGCAAGAATGCCGGAGTGGGTTGAAAAGGCTTTGGCAAAGCTTGCCTTTTTTCTCAGTGACTGAGAGAGGGGAAAGTAATTTACTCTGTTTTAGAGCTTTGATTCTCTACACTTCTGTAGCTTACATTAGCTTTAGTATTGTCCAGGTATTGTTTTTGCTTTTGTAACTGCAAGGAAGAGTGGCTGTTTTATGTTTATACTTACACCTCAAAAATTAAGACAAAAATCTCGAGATTCTTTAGAAAGTCCCTGGAAGAGTTAAAAAGTTAAAATAGGGAACTGAACAGTTGTGTCTCTTTCTGATGGTAACAAGTGTGTTCTTTGCCTCCAACCACCATTACAGTCCACTGAAGTTAATTTTGCCCCCACCACCTTAAGGATGGCTTTCTCATGGGGAATTCCAAGGCCCTCATTTTACTCATCCAGCCTCTCAACAGCATTTAATACAATTGTTTCTCTTTGGAAACATTCTTGGCTGATAAGGCTGCTGTTTACAGATGTCCTACTGCAGATGTTCACTGGCCCCGGGGGCACCTCCAGCCCTCTTCTCAGACGGTCTCCATTACCGCGGTTCCAAATAAAATCTAAAACATGCAGGCGTCTCCCAAGTCTGTCTCATCAGGGTGCCAGCGGGAAACACATGGCTTTTTAAAATTGGATAATATGAGGAAAGTTTCAATAAAGGGACTTTACAAAGCTGTCCACACAGTATAGGGAAACTCCAAAGGAGGGTGCAGTTCTCAGGACTGGTAACATTGTTGCTGGTAACCTAAGGTTGCTGTTAACTCCCCTGGGTCTGAAGGGTTGGGAGTAGGGCATTATTGATGTAAAAAAGGGTGGGGGGCATGGTGAAGCCATAGGAATAAATATTTTTGTCACTCCGTAGTGAACTTTACCATCATTGGTTTACACATACTGTTAGTTCTGTCTGACCCACTTCCCCACCATACCATAGCTATGTAAAACCTACTTATTTACCAGGTTTCAGCTTACGCAGCAGCTGAGGAAGGCTTCCAGAACAACCAATACCCTTCCCAACACACACACACACACACACATAGAATTGTATGCTAAGTGGGTTCCATGAAAGCAGAAATCATGTTTATTTTTTTACCACACTAGTTCCCAGAATCTAGTATGGTTGTTATTAGTATATGAGTAGGAGCACAATAAATATTTCTTAATTGACTCATTGGTTACAACTTTGTGTTTTCATAAGTCATGATCATAAAAGAGTTGGATTTATGCTAATGGTCGTGATGAACTTCAAGAATTTAAAAACATATTTTGACTTTGAAAATTTTTTAAATATCCAAAAAGTTGACCCTCCAACTTTTAAATTTTACCACAAGTACTTTATCTGCTTTGCTGAATCATTTGAAATTAAGTTATGACAATTGACACTTCATCCCCGAATACGTAAGCGTTCCTCTCCTAAGAATTCTACATCCTTAGATGTGCCATTGTCCCACCTGAGACAGATAGCTCAGTAACATCTAACATGATAGATCGGGATGGAATAATTGCCCCAATCATCCCAGTGTGTCTCTTAAAACTGTTTTCCTCATCCAGAATCTAGTCAAAGTTTATTTGTTTGGTTATGTCTCTCTTTTCATTTAATCAAGAATAGTCCTTTCTGCCTTTTTTTTTTCCTTCACGACACTGAACTTTTTCATGTATCCAAATCAGTGTGTGATATCCTAAATCTTGAATTTTTTCTAATTGTTTTCTTCATAGATGTAGATCGCTCATTCTGTGTGGTTCAGCCCTTAGCACCTCCATAGAGGTGCTGGTGATGCGAACATGATCCTTGTTTAAGGTAGTGACAGCCAGATCTTTTCAAAGTACATTTTTGCCTTTTGTAAATGAATAATCAGTGGGATGGTACTGTAAACCTTTTTAAACACCTTTTCATTCAAGTGTTCATTGAGCACACATGTCCAAGACCCTACTAAGTGTCCTAAACAGTCCTTTGATGCTTGAGAAATCATGTAATCCTTAATTCCTCTGAGAATCCTTGCTTGCTAAGGTTCCTTTGCTTATTCTTGCCATTTGACTTTTATTTTCTTGATTTCCCCTGGGTCCCATTCAGAAGTAAAGGGGTGATGGATGGGAGTAGGGGTTATGTTTGGTGTGTGAGCTTATTAATATCACTGGGCATAGATGAATAAACAATGGAATTAAAGTTAGAAAACTTGGATTCAAATTCAGATCTTGATTTTGGTGCTTAATGACATTATGATCTCTGGCAAATTTTCTCTGAGATCATTTCCTTCTCTGTAAAGGGAGGTAAATAACAGCAATCAAGTTGTAGTAATACGGGATGAGCAGTGCACAGTGAAGCTTTGTGCCATCACTTTTTCTTTTTAGCATTGAGGTCTATTTGGATATGGAGAAATGAAAACTTTTTTTTGTTATCTGTAGTTATGGTGACGTTCACCCTTGCCATCTCTTGTTTGACCACTTCCAATTTGCCTTGATTCATGGACCTGACATTCCAGGTTCCTATGCAATACTGCTCTTTACAGTATCGGATCTTGCTTCTATCACCAGTCACATCCATAACTGGGGATTGTTTTTGCTTTGGTTCTATCCCTTCATTCTTTCTGGAGTTATTTCTCCACTGATCTCCAGTAGCGTATTGGGCACCTATTGACCTGGGGAGTTTCTCTTTTGCTATCCTTTCATTTTGCCTTTTCATACTGTTCATGGGGTTCTCAAGGCAAGAATACTTTGGGCACCTTATGCGAAGAGTTGACTCATTGGAAAAGACCCTGATGCTGGGAGGGATTGGGGGCAGGAGGAGAAAGGGACGACCGAGGATGAGATGGTGGATGGCATCACAGACTCAATGGACGTGAGTCTGAGTGAACTCCGGGAGTTGGTGATGGACAGGGAGGCCTGGCGTACTGTGATTCATGGGGTCGCAAAGAGTCGGACACGACTGCGCGACTGAACTGAACTGAGTTATGGTGAACACAGGAAAGGTCATCAAGAGTTCACCTACCTCCTCCAAACCACCCCCTCTAAAAAAACTACAACCCTAAAGCTTTCTTAGGTTTCAGTGCTTTAAGGAGAAAATGTATTCAGTGCAGGGTAATTACCCGTTGGCAGCACATGAATTCCAGGATTGGGAAATTGTATAGAGGACACAAAGTGATGCCAAATATAATTACACTGTCCAAAAGTGTGCTGAGATCCAGGGAGTGGCCAAGATAGGCTTGCAGGATGGTTTTTGAACAGTTAAATTTGCCTGTGCTCTAGCTGTACTGTGGAACCAATTCACAAACATGCTGCAATAGTAGAACATACCTCTTAGCCTCAAGGCCTAAGTCTTCCTTAGTTTAAGCCAGACCAGTTGCCTGCTTCGGCCCGCCTAACCTCCTGGAACAACTCCTACAGAAACGCTGTCCCTCCTCCTCGCCCCCCTCCGCCGCACTCCCTGTTATGCTAGCACTGAAGCTAATGTCAGCAGAGTGCATGATTTCCTGAATGCTTGTGGTTCTAGCAGCTTGAAATTCTTCCTAAACTCCGTGGGACAGAGTTTGGTTCTCTTTGTAATGTTTTCTTTCTTTCCCAAATAATCCAGTGATGAGGGGTATATTTGGCTGTTTCTAGACCATCCTGGGGATAAAAGTCTGTCAATTGTTAAAGAAATCTGACATAATTAAAAATTCTAATTTTCATTTTCTTTGGAATTACTGAAACCATTTTTGAGGAGGCGGCTGACATTCGGCCACGAAGCTTCCCTTATCATGTTATTACATGAATATCCACAAGGTGGGGCTAGTCGCACAATAATTTTAGGGCAATCTAGTTTAGCGCTTTCATTTACAGAGGAAGAAATTTACCAAGGATTACCTAGCTCATTAGTTGAAGACCTAAAACTGGAGCTAATCCATTGTTGAATCCACAGTCAGCTAACACTTGTTTTAGTTTAAATATAAGTCTAGAAACATATTTACAATATCTGGAGAATCTATTTGTATTTCCTTTGACAAGATAACTTAAATCCTATTGAAGAACTGAAAGCCAACCCTTAGTGTTTTCTGCAGTTAAATTACCATAAAGGAGAAATAAAACATGCTTGTGTTTTCCTTCTTCTAATTTCCAATCCCAGAAGACTGCTGTTGTGGATAAACATATGCTACTGGGGGAGTCAGTTCTTGAATATCACAGATACTGTGGCCATGGTCCTAAAAGTTTAGGACGGCTGGGGTGTCTGCCCAGTGTACATTTGGAGATTAAACTGGTGCCATATGACAGAGACTAGAAGTTATCAAGCCCACTGACAGCATGCTCCCGCTGTCTGTACAGGTGTGGTTTCCAAGGAGTGTGCAAGGCTGGTCCTTTTGAGGTATGCAAAGTAACTTCTGTTTATTTTTTCTTATTCTTTTTGTCTCCTATTTTTTATTGAAGTATAGTTGACATATAGCATTATATTAGTTTCAGGTATTCAACATCATGATTTAATATATGTATGTTTTGTGAAATGATCATCACAGTAAGTCTAGTTAACATCCATCACAGACATAGAGTTTTTTTCTTGTGATGAGAACTTTTAAGATCTATTTTTCTTCTATGAGTTAAAAAAAATTTTTTTAATGTACATAATATTCGCACAGTGCTACATACATATGGAAAAAACATATATGGAGTATATACTCAGTTTTTTTCTTACTAGTTGGAGAGGGATCAGAAAGGTTTGGAGAGAACTGTGTACTTCTCTGCATGTGTATTACATATCAATAAGAAGTTTACTTTTAATATATTTGAAGTTCATTGCTCTAGATACCATACAGTGATGGAGGGTTAGGAGTAGGAGCTATTTATTTTTAAGTCTAAGAGATTCTTTAGTATGAAATATTAGAGAAATGGTTTATGGACCTTTCCTAAACTGGATGGGGAAGAAGGAATGACAGTTGCCAGAGCTGGTTTATATTACATGCTTTTCAAACGGTTGTTTCCTCTCCCATGGTGTAATGTTTCCTCCTTCCTGCCTTTATCACCTAGAGTGGAGTGTTTTTCAGAATGGGATATCCTCCCTTGGGAGTAAAGTTATTAAGTGTGCCTTGTCATTGGTGGAATCGAAAAAAGAAAAACCTAGCTTTACCTGGGGTTTTCTAGTTTTTTTCCTTTACCTCCCATTCAACTGAATCCCTACAATTTCTAACCCCCAATTATTTTTTTGTAATCGTATTGATTTGCCTAATTATTGAAGACACTGAAATGGAACAGGAAAGATAAAATTATGTGCAAGCCTTTTTAAGGGAGGTTGAGAGTAGAGGGTAGAAAATCAGTTACTTAGATTTTTAGTTGTAAAATAAAGCTCCACAGGTACCCAACAGGTCAGGTAATGTATTCATTATGAGGAAATAGAAGAATGAATTTCTTTGAGAAAAGAATCAAGTTGAAACTTTTGGGGAGAAATTGTATATGTGTGTTAGCTGCTCAGTTGTGTCTGACTTTTTGCGACCCCATGGATTAGATAGCCTATGAGGCTCCTCTGTCCATGGAATTCACCAGGCAAGAATACTGGAGTGGGTAGTCATTCACTTCTCCAGGCCATCTTCCTAACCCAGGGATCAAACCTGAGTCTCCTTCATCTCAGGCTTTCATCATGTGAATGTACCATAAGTTTTCACAGATATTTGGGTAGCTTCAGTGAACATTTTAGTATATGTCTTCTAGTAAACCTGTGGATGTATTTCTGTTGGGTGTATACTGGGAGTGAGATTACTGTCTCACAGGAGATACATATGTTCAGTTTTAGGAGATGTTGGCAAATGATTTTCCCAAGTGTTCATACCAGTTTGTACTTGACTAGATTTGTGTGAGAACTGCAGTTCATAGCCTTTCTAACACTTGGTGTTTCCATCTTTTCACTTCAGCCATCTGTCACATTTTAGTTTTAATCCACGTATCCCTGATAATGAATCAATCAGTTGAGTACATTTTTCCACGTGTTTATCAGATGTACAACTTCATATACTCTTATGAAATGTCTGCAGTGTCTTTTGTCTTTTTCTATTGGGTTGTATTTTTTTCTTACTGATCTGTAAGAGTTTTATATATATTTGGGATATGAGTCCTTGGAGGGATATGTGTGTCTGTATCTCCTCTCACTCTAAGTTGCCTTTTAGATCTCTTAGTAGTGTCTTTTGAACACATGTTCTTGATTTTTATTTTGGATGGTATATAGGGAAATGTGTCTGACTGAGTCAACTTTTAAGGCACTGAGGCCTGAGAATTGTTGAATCTCATAGTAGTTTTCAATACTTTCATATACATGACTGGGGAGGGAATGGTTTTTCCCAGCTTTATTGAGGTATAATTATAAAATATTTAAAGTGTAGAACATGATGATTTGATATATATATGTATATGTATTGTGAAAGGATTCCCCAGTTGAGTTAGTTAGCACAGATGTTCTTAATATTAATACAGACTAACATCACCTTTTCCCTTTTTTTGGTTAATGTTTTTTTTTGGTCCTCTTGAAGATATCTTTGCTATAAGATATCCTTTTAAATGGATTTTAAATGTAATGGAAAAAGAGGCTTATCATTGATAGGAAGTAGCAGAAAAATAGTATCATGTGGAATGATCTTTATTCAGTCAGAGGAGCTCAGAAGATCATTACTTGATATTTATAGAATATAAAGTGAAACTGTAAAGCATGCTCTCTACAGAAGGTACTGACAACTTGACTCTTATTGTAATGCATACTCCCAGTGTTGACTGTGGCAGGCAGCTTGTAGAACCAAGCTGCTTAATTTTTGACTCAGCTAAGGGAGAGAGCTTTTAGACCTCAAATATGTTCAAAGACCACATTTTATTTATTTTCACATTATGAGAGAACTAAGTTACTACTTGGTTAGATACAGGCTTCTTCTTTTATTGATTAAAAACATATACAATTAGATGAATAAGTTCACATGATTTTCCTTGACAGTGGCTATTATTCTCATGTTATGCAGGATGCAATAGGCACATTAAACATGACCCTCTTTACACCAGAATGAAAAACCATAGCTAAAAAACTAATCTTTAATGCTCTTAAAACATATATTCTTGGGACTTTCCTGATGGTCAGTGGTTAAAACTCCACGCTTCCAATGCAGGGAGCCTAGCTAGGTTCAATCCCTGATCAGAAAACTAGGTCCTGCATGCTGCAACCAAGAGCCCATAGGCCACAGCTGAAGATCCTGCATGCTGCAGTGAAGATTCCATGTGCTGCAACTAAGCCAAATTAAATAACACATATACACATGTCTATTTTTCTTGTTGTGAAGATAATTGGACTTTTTAAAAAATGGAACTAAAAAAATCACTCATAAATCCATCTCTACCTCCCCAGCCCCCAGTACAATAATAGGGTTTGTCTTTTGTTTTCCACTCCAGATCTTAGTATCTAAGTCCTCTTGCTCTTTCCCAATTGTGGTTTATGGTCCACTGCTATACACACAGTTTTCCAAGTCACTAGATGGTGGAAGACTCTTGCCTGGCAAATCCCGTGGACAGAGGAGCCTGGTAAGGGGCAGTCCACGGGGTTGCTAGGAGTCGGACACGACTCAGCGACTTCACTTTCACTTTTCACTTTCAAGCATTGGAGAAGGCAATGGCACCCAACTCCAGTACTCTTGCCTGGAAAATCCCATAGATGGAGGAGCCTGGTAGGCTGCAGTCCACAGGGTCGCTAGGAGTCGAACACGACTGAACGACTTCACTCTCACTTTTCACTTTCATGCATTGGAGAAGGAAATGGCAACCTACTCCAGTGTTCTTGCCTGGAGAATCCCATGGATGGGGGAGCCTGGTGGGCTGCCGTCTCGGGTCGCACAGAGACGGACATGACTGAAGCGACTTAGCAGCAGCAGCAGATGGTGGAAGACTCAAGGAAGTTTTTTCCCTACAGCTTTAATAGCACTAATGAAATACGACAGGGAGAAGAGATGGAAACCTCGGCTGTTCCAATTTTGTAGCTCCAAGGAAAGAAAGTATAGGGAAAGAGGAGGTAATTCACGTTTAGAAAATTAGAGGATAAAGGAAAGTCTATATTCTTAGATGAACAAGGGTTGCTAGTCATAAATGGTTTCTGCAGGTTCTCATGTTTATGAAGAGCCTCAATGCCATCTCTTCATGTAGAGTCTTTAAAAAGAGATGAAACTCGCCCACAGTTATTCAGAAGTTCCCAAATGAATTCTCAACAGTGATGGTTCTGACAAGCATCAAACAAAAGCAATTAAGATAGTAGAGGTAGCACACAGAAATAGCCATGGCAAATGAGATAGGCAGTGATCCAGTAATTTGCTGTTGATTTTAGTCCTTTACTCATAATGAAAATGAAAGGTTTGTTAGAGAGTGCATTCTTGTCTCCTTCATCATCACTGGGGATGGAACTGTGACTGGAATTAGAAATCCAACTTCTGTGTTTAAAACAAAAGCATTGTGTGTTTAAGAATCTATCCAAGGTAAGTAATGAAATTTATGTATAAGATTTAGCTACACAAATGAATAAATTTCAAACCTTACTTCATACCACTTACAAAAATTAACTCACAATAGATCAGAGGCCTAAATGTAAGAGCTAAAACTGTAAAACTCTTAGAAGGAAATATAGGTATAAATCCTATGACCTTGGGTTTGGCAACAGTTTCTTAAATATGATACCAAAAGCACAAACAACAAAAGAATTGCTTTTGATAGTCCAGTTGCTTTTGAAGTCCAATAGATAAATTGGACTTTATCAAAATTAAAAACTTTCATGCATTAAAGACACTATCAAGAAAGTGAAAAGACAAAATGGAATGGGAAAAAATATTCATAAGTAACATCAGGTAATGGCATAGTATCCAGAATATATAAAGAACCCTTAAAACCAACAATAAAAAGACAAACAACCCAGTTAAAAAGTGGGCAAAAGATTTTAACAGACCCTCTTAAAAGATGATATACAAACACCAGTAAATGTGAAAAATGTTCAATAGTCATTAGGGAAATGTAAATCAAAACCACAATGAAATACCATGCATGCATACTAAGATAATGATACTAATATTTATTAATGAAAACAACAAAAATTGGGGAGGATATGGAGGAATTAGAATCTATACACACTGCTGGAGGAGTGTAAAATGGCATAGCCACTGTGGAAAATAGTTTGTTAAGTTTGCAACCCCATGAACTGAAGCATTAGAAAGCATTCACTGTCCTTCACTATCTGCTGGAGTTTGCTCAAACTCATATCCATTGAGTCGGTGATGCCATCTAACCATCTCATCCTCTGTTGCCCCCTTCTCTGCCATCAATCTTTCCCAGCATCAGGGTCTTCTCCAATGGGTCGGCTCTTCTCATCAGGTGGCCAAAATATTGGAGTTTTAACTTCAGCATCAGTCCTTCCAATGAATATTTAGGGTTGATTTTCTATAGGATTGACTGGTTTGATCTCCTTGCTGTCCAAGGGGCTCTGAAGATTCTTCTCCAGCACTGCAATTTGAAAACATCAATTTTTTAGTGCTTAGCTTTCTTTATGGTCCAACTCTCATATCCATACATGACTACTGGAAAAACCATAGCTTTGACATGATGGACCTTTGTCAGCAAAATGATATCTCTGCTTTTAAATATGCTGTCTAGGTTTGTCATAGCTTTCCTTCCAAAGGAGCAAGCGTCTTTTAATTTCATGGCTGCAGTCAGTGACTGCACTGATTTTGGAGTCCGAGAAAATAAAATTACCACTGTTTTGACTCTTCCCCATCTATTTGCAATGAAGTGATGGGACTGGATGCCATGATCTTTGTTACTTGAATGTTGAGTTTTAAGCCAGATTTTCACTCTTCTCTTTCACCCTTATCAAGAGGTTCTTTAGTTCCTTTTTGCTTTCTGCTATTAGAGTGGTATCATCTGCATATCTGAGATTGTTGATATTTCTCCTGGCAATCGATTCAAGCTTGTGATTCATCCTGCCTGGCATTTTACATGAGTACTCTGCATAGAAGTCAAATAAGCAGGGTGACAATATACAGTCTTGACATACTCCTTTCCCAGTTTTGAAGGAGTCTGTTGTTTCATGTCTGGTTCTACTGCTTTTTGACCTGCATGCAAGTTACTTAGGAGACAGGTAAGGTGGTCTGGTATTCCCATCTCTTTAAGAATTTTCCACAGTTTGTTGTGATCCACACAGTCAAAGGGTTTAGTGTAGTCTATGAAGTAGACTGGAGATCAGTGGAGAAATAACTCCAGAAAGAATGAAGGGATGGAGCCAAAGCAAAAACAACACCCGGTTGTGGATGTGACTGGTGATGGAAGCAAGGTCTGATGCTGTAAAGAACAATATTGCACAGAAACCTGGAATGTTAGGTCCATGAATCAAGGCAAATTGGAAGAGGTCAAACAGGAGATGGCAAGAGTAAATGTCAACATTCTAGGAATCAGTGACTAAAATGGACTGGAATGGGTGAATAACTCAGATGACCATCATATCTACTACTGTGGGCAAGAATCCCTTAAAGAAATGGAGTAGCCATCATAGTCAACGAGAGAGTCGAAATGCAGTTCTTGGATGAAATCTCAAAAACAACAGAATGATCTCAGTTTGTTTCCAAGACAAACCATTCAATATCTCCTTGCAGTCCAAGGGACTCTCAAGAGTCTTCTCCAACACCATAGTTCAAAAGCATCAATTCTTTGGTGCTCAGCTTTCTTCACAGTCCAACTCTCACATCCATACATGACTACTGGAAAAACCATAGCCTTGACTAGACAGACCTTTGTTGGCAAAGTAATGTCTCTGCTTTTGAATATGCTGTATAGGTTGTCATAACTTTCCTTCCAAGGAGTAAGCATCAAGGTAAGGAGCAACGGCTGCACTTTGCTGGAGCAGCCGTGAGGAGATATCCCTCCTCCAACGTAAGAGAAACCCAAGTAAGATGGTAAGTGTTGCGAGAGGGCATCAGAGGAGAAGCTCTATACAGTCAGCAAAAACAAGACTGGGAGCTGACTGTGCTCAGATCATGAACTCCTTATTGCCAAATTCAGACTTAAATTGAAGAAAGTAGGGGAAACCACTAGACCATTCAGGTATGACCTAAATAAAATCGCTTATGATTCTACAGTGGAAGTGGGAAATAGATTTAAGGGACTAGATCTGATAGATAGAGTGCCTGATGAACTATGGGCAGAGGTTTGTTGCATTGTACAGGAGACAGCTATAAAGACCATCTCCAAGAAAAACAAATGCAAAAAAGCAAAATGGCTGCCTGAGGAGACCTTACAAATAAGCTGTGAAAAGAAGAGAGGTGAAAAGCAAAGGAGAAAAGGAAGGATATAAGCATCTGAATGCAGAGTTCCAAAGAATAGCAAGGATAGCTAAGAAAGCCTTCCTCAATGATCAGTGCAAAGAAATAGAGGAAAACAACAGAATAGGAAAGACTAGAGATCTCTTCAAGAAAATCAGAGATACCAAGGGAACATTTCATGCAAAGATGGGCTCAATAAAGGACAGATATGGTATGGACCTAACAGAAGCAGAAGATATTAAGAGGTGGCAGGAATACACAGAACTATGCAAAAAATATCTTCATGACCCAGATGATCATGATGGTGTGATCACTAGAGCCAGACAGCATGGAGTGTCAAGTCAATTGGTCCTGAGGAAGCATCACTATGAACAAAGCAAGTGGAGGTGATAGAATTCCAGTTGAGCTATTTCAAACCCTAAAAGATGATGCTGTGAAAGTGCTGCACTCAATATGTCAGCAAATTTGGAAAACTCAGCAGTGGCCACAGGACTGGAAAAGGTCAGTTTTCATTCCAATTCCAAAGAAAGGCCATGCCAAAGAATGCTCAAACTACTGCACAATTGCACTCATCTCACACTCTAGTAAAGTAATGTTCAAAATTCTCCAAGCCAGGCTTCAACAGAATGTGAACCTTGAATTTCCTGATGTTCCAGCTGGTTTTAGAAAAGGCAGAGGAACCAGAGATCACATTGCCAACATCCACTGGATCATTGAAAAATCAAGAGATTCCAGAAAAACATCTATTTCTGCTTTATTGACTATGTCAAAGCCTTTGACTGTGTAGATCGCAATAAACTGTGGTAAATACCAGACCGACTGACCTGCCTCTTGAGAAATCTGTATGCAGGTCAAGAAGCAACAGTTACAACTTGACATGGAACAACAGACTGGTTCCAAATGGGAAAAGGAGTATGTCAAGGCTATATATTGTCACCCTGCTTAATTAACTTATATGCAGAGTACATCATGAGAAACACTGGGCTGGATGAAGCACAAGCTGGAATCAAGATTTCTGGGAGAAATATCAATAACCTCAGATATGCAGATGACACCACCCTTATGGCAGAAAGCAAAGAAGAACTGAAGAGCCTCTTGATGAAAATGAAAGAAGAGAGTGAAAAAGTTGGCTTAAAGCTCAACATTCAGAAAACTAAGATCATGGCATCCGTTCCCATCACCTCATGGCAAATAGATGCAGAAACAGTGGAAACAGTGGCTAACTTTATTTTGGGGGCCTCCAAAATCACTGCAGATGGTGACTGCAGCCATGAAATTAAAGGACACTTGTTCCTTGGAAGGAAAGTTATGACCAACCTAGACAGCATATTAAAAAGCAGAGACATTACTTTGTCAACAAATGTCTGTCTAGTCAAGGCTATAATTTTTCCAGTGGTCATATATGGATGTGAGAGTTAGACTATAAAGAAAGCTGAGCACCGAAGAATTGATGATTTTGAACTGTGGTGTTGGAGGAGAGTCTTGAGAGTCCAAGGGACTGCAAGGAGATCCAACCCATCCATCCTATAGGAGATCAGTCCTGAGTGTTCATTGGAAGGACTGATGTTTAAGCTGAAACTCCAATATTTTGGCCACCTGATATGAAGCACTGACTCATGGGAAAAGACCCTGATTCTGGGAAAGATGGAAGGCGAGAGGAATAGGAGACAACAGAGGATGAGATGGTTGGATGGCATCCCCTACTCCATGAACATGAGTTTGGGTAAATTCCGGGAGTTGGTGATGGACAGGAGGCCTGGTGTGCTACAGTCCATGTGGTCGCAAAGAGTCAGACAAGAATGTGTGACTGAACTGAATGAAGCAGAAAATAGATGTGTGTTTTTTTTTTTTTTAATTCCCTTGCTTTTTCTATGATCCAACAGATGGTGGTGGTATCTCAAAAAAGTGAAATAAAGCTAATCCAGCAATTTCACTTCTAGGTATAAACCCAAGAGAACTGAAAACATATGCCCACACAAAAGCTTGTACAGTAATATTCATAGTATCACTATTCACAACATGTCAAAATGTAGAAACAACCTAAATGTCCATTATTTGATGAATGGATAAATAAAATGTGGTGTATTCATGTGATTGAATATTATTCAGTCATAAAAAGGAATGAAGTATTGATAACCTGCTATAACATGGATGAATCTTGAAAACATTTTGCTAAGTGAAAGAAGTCAGACAGAAAAGGTCACATACAGTGTAATTCCATTTATATAAAATGTCCAGGATAGATAAATACATAGAGACAGAAAATGGACTGGTAATTGTCATGGGGTTTGGGGTGGCAGTTAGGAGTGATTGCTAATAGTATGGGATTTCTTTTTGGGGTGATAGAAATGTTTAGAATTAGATACTTGTACAACCTTGTGACTATACTAAAAACTTCTGAATTGTACACCTTAAAATTGTATGCAAGTTTTGTGAATTTTATCTCAAAAAATTACAAAAAGCTTTGACTACAAGGACATTCACTAAATTGTGATCTTTCACATAAAAATGAAGGGAAAAATAAAAGAATGACGTTAAATATTCAACTATGGGGTGTTCTTTGAATGAATTGGAATAGAGCCATATGTACAAGCTTGTATAAATTTATTAATGTGAAAAGGTATTCATGATATTGAGTAAAGAGAAAAGTTGTAGAATAATATTTAAGGAATGATTCTATATTTTGGAAAAATAATGAAAACAAAGCCAAAATACACTAGGGAATGAGAGACTGGAAGGGTACACACAGAGTTTTTTTTCTCTTTTTGCCTCCAGTGTTCTTGGATTTTTCCACAAATCCCTTCGCTCCCATAACAGATTATGGTGAAATAATTGGCTAAGATGGAGGAGTTTAGGAATTCTGAAGCCTGGGGCCACCTTGGCTCTCTGACTTGCCCAAAGCTGTGCTTTGCTCACAGTCAGAAAAACATGACAATTGAAGGGGAAGGAGTAAGATCCCTAGGTAATAAAGAAACAGTTTTAGAAAATGTCATTAGGCAAATGATACCTATAACTGTTAGACTGCCTGCTGCTTGACAATTTCCTTTTACCCTTCACACTCTCCTAGTAAAGGAAGTAAAAAGATCAGTGTGTTGGCAATAAAATTGTTACGGCAGCACTGAGGAGCGCTACCGTAATTATGGGGCTCTGAGCACTTTCCTGCAATTTCAGCTTTCAGATATTTAAAACTATGTTGTAAATTTTTTATCCACATTGAAACTTAGCAAATGACTACTAGCTGCCCAGAGATTTAATTGTTAGAATCAACAATGCCTTTTAACTGGAAAGAAAAGAAAAATAAGCTAAATATTTCTGGAACTTGGAAGGTATTCTCGCACATCATTTTATTTTTTAAAATGAAAACTTTTCTATGATAGTCTTTTTGTATACTTAAGAGGTTTAAAAACAATATGAACATCTTAATATTTAAAAAAGCATTTTAAGATGCATTGATGAAAGTTGAACATTTCTAAAAACTCCAATAAATTACAAAATAATGTTTACTTATCGACCACAAGGAAAATAGAGGAGCATTTACCAGCTGTTTACTAGCTGTGCAACTTCGGGAAATTTACATAACCTCTGAGCTTTGTTTTTCTTTCTGAAAAATGGGGATGGCTATAAAATCCACCTCTTTGTGAGAGCCATGATGTACAGCACTCAGATCATGCTTCAAGAAAGGACTTCCTCTTGAGTTCTAAAGATTGTTAGCACCTTCAGGATCAACCTCAGATTCTGGGGTGAGATCACGATGTTCTAGAGTAGCCCATAGCCAGTGGCTGAGCTCAGTGGGGTCAGTGAAATCATTTCAGCCCAAGATGAGGCACCTCTAAAGGGAAACATTGCTCTAGAGTTCCTGATGGCCAAGACTTTGTCAGACTGCTGTGTGGTCAGAGGCTGGCCTGGCCCAGCCTTCTTACTCTTTAACACGTCAGATCTGCAGTGTGGTCTGAAGATTCCCTGCCAAGCTTGCTTTTCCTTCCTTTTATCAATATCTTTCCTAACTCTGTCTACTTCTTAGAAAACCCAGCTGACACGTTTGAATTAGTTGTAAGACTTAAGTGTGATAGTACATGATAAATCCTAGTTGATCGATGCCTGGCACACAGTAAGCCCTCAATAAATGTTTGACATTACTAGCATTATGTAATTGATTTTAAAATTAGTTTGTATTTTTGATCACCACTATTTTCTCATTTATTCTTGATTCAGTTTCCACCAGCCTTCTCTATTGGCATATAAATACAAGATTGCATATGTACTGATTTTTTTTGAAAATAAAAGCTTTATTGTTTGATGTTCTATGAGGAGAAAAATTGAAACAAATATTGACTAGTATTGGGCAAAAAACTTAAAGAAATTAAACAGAAGAAAATAAGATGTGCATGAAGTGAAGATAACAGATTTTGAGGACATATTCTTATTTAATATTTAAACAATGTTCCATATCATATTCTTTAACCACTCACCTGCTCCACCCCTACCTCATAAGAATTCTTTGTCAGCATTTAAAATTCTGTTTTTAACACCAATACAGTATACTTACACATATATATGGAATTTAGAATGATGGTAATGATAAACCTGTATGCAAGACAGCAAAAGAGACACAGATGTATAGAACGGCCTTTGGACTCTGTAGGAGAGGGAGAGGGTGGGATGGGTTGGCAAGAGTGGCAGTGTAACATGTGTGATATCATAAGTGAAACGAATCGCCAGTCCAGGTTTGATGCAGGATGCAGGATGCTTGGGACTGATGCACGGAGATGGTCCAGAGAGAGGGTGTGGGGCGGGAGGTCGGGATTGGGAGTTCATGTCACTCGTGGCTGATCCATGTCGATGTGTAGCAGAGCGAATACAGTATTGTAAAGCAAAACAAACTAAAAAAAAAAAAAATTAATTAAAAAAAATTCTGTTTTTAAGAAAATTATTTTTAAAAATTTATATTGGGTTATAGTTGATGACAGAGAAGGCAATGGCACCCCACTCCAATACTCTTGCCTGGAAAATCGCTTGGACAGAGGAACCTGGTAGGCTACAGTCCATGGGGTCGCAAAGAGTCGGACACGACTGAGTGACTTCACTTTAAGCATGTAACACAAATACTGACAGACATAAAGAGAAAAGTTGACAGGAATACAATAATAGTAGAAGACTTTGACACCCCACTAACAGCAATGGACAAATCTTTCAGACAGAAAATCAGTAAGGCAACAGAGATTCTAAATGACACAATAGACTTGTTGGGCTTACTTGATATCTGTAGGATGCTACACCTAAATAAACCCAGAATATACAACAGAATGATCTCTGTTCATTTCCAAGGCAAACCATTCAATATCAGGATAATCCAAGTCTATTCCCCAACCAGTAACGCTGAAGAAGCTGAAGTGGAACGGTTCTATGAAGACCTACAAGACCTTTTAGAACTAACGCCCAAAAAAGATGTCCTTTTCATTATAGGAGACTGGAATACAAAAGTAGGAAGTCAAGAAACACCTGGAGTAACAGGCAAATTTGGCCTTGGAATGCAGAATGAAGCAGAGCAAAGGCTAATAGAGTTTTGCCAAGAGAATGCACTGGTCATAGCAAACACCCTCTTCCAACAACACAAGAGAAGACTCTACACATGGACATCACCAGATGGTCAACACCGAAATCAGACTGATTATATTCTTTGCATCCAAAGATGGAGAAGCTCTATACAGTCAGCAAAAACAAGACGGGGAGCTGACTGTGGCTCAGATCATGAACTCCTTATTGCCAAATTCAGACTTAAATTGAAGAAAGTAGGGAAACCCACTAGACCATTCAGGTATGACCTAAATCAAATTCCTTAGATTATACAGTGGAAGTGAGAAATAGATTTAAGGGACTAGATCTGATAGATAGAGTGCCTGATGAACGATGGATGGAAGATTGTGACATTGTACCAGAGACAGGGATCAAGACCATCCCCATGGAAAAGAAAGGCACAAAAGCAAAATGGCTGTCTGGGGAGGCCTTACAAATAGCTGTGAAAAGAAGAGAAGTGAAAAGCCTAGGAGAAAAGGAAAGATCTAAGCATCTGAATGCAGAGTTCCAAAGAATAGCAAGGAGAGATAAGAAAGCTTTCCTCAGCGATCAGTGCAAAGAAATAGAGGAAAACAACAGAAAGGGAAAGACTAGAGATCTCTTCATGAAAATTAGAAAATTAGAAGGGAACATTTCATGCAAAGATGAGCTCGATAAAGGACAGAAATGGTATGGACATAACAGAAGCAGAAGATATTAACAAGAGGTGGCAAGAATATATAGAAGAACTATACCAAAAGATCTTCACGACCAACATCACAATGGTGTGATCACTCACCTAGAGCCAGACATTCTAGAATGTGAAGTCAAGTGGGCCTTAGAAAGCATGACTATGAACAAAGCTGATGAAAGTGATGGAATTCCAGTTCAGTTCAGTTCAGTAGCTCAGTTGTGTCTGACTCTTTGCAACCATGAATCGCAGCACGCCAGGCCTCCCTGTCCATCACCAGCTCCCGGAGTTCACTCAAACTCACGTCCATCGAGTCGGTGATGCCATCCAGCCATCTCATCTTCTGTCGTCCCCTTTTCCTCCTGCCCCTAATCCCTCCCAGCATCAGAGTTTTTCCAAGGAGTCAACTCTTCACATGAGGTGGCCAAAGTCCTGAAGTTTCAGCTTTAGCATCATTCCTTCCAAAGAATACTCAGGGCTGATCTCCTTCAGAATGGACTGGTTGGATCTCCTTGCAGTCCAAGGGACTCTCAAGAGTATTCCAGTTCAGTTCAGTTCAGTAGCTCAGTTGTGTCTGACTCTTTGCAACCATGAATCGCAGCACGCCAGGCCTCCCTGTCCATCACCAGCTCCCGGAGTTCACTCAAACTCACGTCCATCGAGTCGGTGATGCCATCCAGCCATCTCATCTTCTGTCGTCCCCTTTTCCTCCTGCCCCTAATCCCTCCCAGCATCAGAGTTTTTCCAAGGAGTCAACTCTTCACATGAGGTGGCCAAAGTCCTGAAGTTTCAGCTTTAGCATCATTCCTTCCAAAGAATACTCAGGGCTGATCTCCTTCAGAATGGACTGGTTGGATCTCCTTGCAGTCCAAGGGACTCTCAAGAGTCTTCTCCAACATCACAGTTCAAAAGCATTAGTTCTTCGGTGCTCAGCTTTCTTCACAGTCCAACTCTCACATCCATACATGACTAGTGGAAAAACTATAGCCTTGACTAGATGGACCTTTGTTGGCAAAGTAATGTCCCTGCTTTCTAGTTGAGCTATTTCAAATGCTGAAAGATGATGCTATGAAAGTTCTGCACTCAATATGCCAGCAAATTTGGAAAACTCAGCAGTGGCCACAGGACTGGAAAAGATCAGTTTTCATTCCAATCCCAAAGAAAGGCAATGCCAAGGAATGTTCATACTACCGCACAATTGCACTCATCTCACACTCTAGTAAAGTAATGCTCAAAATTCTCCAAGCCAGGCTTCAGCAATACGTGAACTGCAAATTCCAGATGTTCCAGCAGGTTTTAGAAAAGGCAGAGGAACCAGAGGTCAAATTGCCAACATCTGCTGGATCATCAAAACAGCAAGAGTTCCAGAAAAACATCTATTTCTGCTTTATTGACTATGCCAAAGCCTTTGACTGTGTCCATCACAATCAACTGTGGAAAATTCTGAAAGAGATGGGAATACCAGACCACCTGACCTGCCTCTTGAGAAACCTATATGCAGTTCAGGAAGCAGCAGTTAGAACTGGACATGGAACAACAGACTTGTTCCAAATAGGAAGAGGAGTACATCAAGGCTGTATATTGTCACTCTGCTTATTTAACTTATAAGCAGAGTACATCATGAGAAATGCTGGGCTGGAAGAAGCACAAGCTGGAATCAAGATTTCTGGGAGAAATACCAATAACCTCAGATATGCAGATGACACCACCCTTATGGCAGAAAGTGAAGAGGAACTAAAAAGCCTCTTGATGAAAGTAAAAGAGAAGAGTGAAAAAATTGGCTTAAAGCTCAACATTCAGAAAACGAAGATCATGGCATCTGGCTCCATCACTTCATGGGAAATAGATGGGGAAACGGTGGAAACAGTGTCAGACTTTATTTTTCTGGGCTCCAAAATCACGGTAGATGGTGATTGCAGCCATGAAATTAAAAGATGCTTACTCCTTGGAAGGAAATTTATGACCAACCTAGATAACATATTTAAAAGCAGGGACATTACTTTGCCAACAAAGGTCCCTCTAGTCAAGGCTATGGTTTTTCCAGTAGTCATGTATGGATGTGAAAGTTGGACTGTGAAGAAAGCTGAGCAACGAAGAATTGATGCTTTCGAACTGTGATGTTGGAGAAGACTCTTGAGAGTCCCTTGGACTGCAAGGAGATCAATCCCAGGGGTTCTTTGGAAGGACTGATGCTAAAGCTGAAACTCCAGTACTTTGACCACCACATGCAAAGAGTTGACTCATTAGAAAAGACTCTGATGCTGGGAGGGATTAAGGGCAGGATGAAAAGGGGATACAGAGGATGAGATGGCTGGATGGCATCACCGACTCGATGGACATGAGTCTGAGTGAACTCTGGGAGCTGGTGATGGACAGGGAGGCCTGGCGTGCTGCGATTCATGGGGTCGCAAAGAGTCAGACACGACTGAGAGACTGAACTGACACATTCTTTTGAAGTGCATGTGGACCATTCTCTAGGTTAAGCCACATTCTAAGTCACAAATAAGCCTCAACAAATATAAGAGGATGGAAATTATTTCGAGCATATTTTCTGACCACAATGGTATAAAACTAGAAATTAAGCATAGGAAGAAAAATGGTAAACTAACACAGAGATGGAGACTAAACCACATGCTACCAGAAGAACAGTGGGTCAATGGTGAACTCAAAGAAGAAATAAGAAAATACTTCAAAAAAATAGATTAAAAAAATTAAAGAAAATACCTCAAGACAGACAACACAATGAAAACACAGCCTTAAAAAATCTGTGGGATGTAGCAAAAGCAGTTCTAAGAAAGAAGTTAATAGTGATACAGGTCTCCCTCAAGAAAAAAGAAAAACTCAGAAAAATAAGCTAATCTACCACCTGAAATGATTTAAGAAAAGAAGAAAAAACAAAGCCCAAAGTCAGCAGAAGGGAGGATATCATGAAGATCGGAGAGGAAATAAATAAAATAGAGATGAAAAAACAATAGAAAAGATCAAGAAAACCAACAGCTGGTTTTTGAAAGGAAAAACAAAATTGAGAAACCTCTAGCTAGACTCACTAAGAAGAAGAGCGAGAGGACCCAAATGAACAAAATAAGAAATGAAAGAGGAGAATTACAACTTATACACATAAATAAAAAAAAAAAAAAAAAAAAGAATACTACAAACAGTTATTGTTCAGTTGCTCAGTTGTGTCTGACTCTTTGTGACCCCCATGGACTGCAGCACATCACGTCTCCCTGTCCTTCACTACCTCCCAGAGTTTGCCCAAGTTCACGTCCATCGAATCAGTGATGCCATCTAACCATCTCATCCTCTGCTGCCCTCTTTCCTTTTGTCTTCAGTCTTTCCCAGCATCAGAGTCTTTTCCAGTGAGTCTGCTCTTTGCATCAGGTGGCCAAAGTGTTGGTGCTTCAGCATCAGTCCTTCCAATGTGTATTCAGGGTTGATTTCTCTTAGGATTGACTGGTTTGATCTCCTTGCTGTCCAAGGGATTCTCATGTCTTCTCCAGCACCACAATTCGAAAACATCAATTCTTCAGCACTCAGCCTTCTTTATGGTTCAGCTCTCATGTCTGTACCTGACTACTGGAAAAACCATAGCTCTGACTTTATGGAACTTTGTCGGCAAAGTGATGTCTTTGCTTTTCAATACACTGTCTAGGTTTGTCATAGTCTGCCTTCCAAGAAGCAAGAACATTCTAATTTTATGGCTGCAGTCATCATCCACTGTGATTTTGGAGCCCAAGAAAATAAAATCTGTTACTGCTGCCACTTTTCCCCCTTCTATTTGCCATGAAGTGATGGGATCAGATGTCCTGATCTTAGTTTTCTTAATATTGAGTTTTAAGCCAGCTTTTTCACTCTCCTCCTTCACCCTCAGCAAGAGGCTCTTTAGTTCCTCTTCACTTCCTGCCATTAGAGTGGTATCATCTGCGTATCTGAGGTTGGTGGTATTTCTCCTGGCAATCTTCATTCCAGCTTTATAACTCATCCAGCATTTTTCATGATGTACTCTGCCTGGAGAATTCCCATGGACAGAGGATCCTGGTGGGCTACAGTCCATGGGGTTGCAAAGAGTTGGACATGACTGAGCGACTAAGCATAGCACAGCACTCTGCATATAAGTTAAATAAACAGGGTGACAGTATACAGCCTTGCCATACTCCGTTTCCAATTTGGAACCAGTCCGTTGTTCCATG
Organism: Aepyceros melampus; assembly: GCA_006408695.1. Lineage (NCBI taxonomy): Eukaryota > Metazoa > Chordata > Mammalia > Artiodactyla > Bovidae > Aepyceros > Aepyceros melampus. Next base: position 689,247 of record SJXQ01012348.1, read on the forward strand.
TCCAGTTCTAACTGCTGCTTCTTGACCCACATACAGGTTTCTCAGGAGACAGGTAAGATGGTCTGGTATTCCCATCTCTTAAAGAATTTTCCACAGTTTGTTGTGATTCACGTAGTCAAAGGCTTTGGCATAGTCAATGAAACAGAAGTGATGTTTTTCTCAAATTCCCTTGCATTCTCTATGATCCAATGAATGTTGTTGATCTCTGCTTCCTCTGCCTTTTCTAAATCATGCTTGTACATCTGGAAGATCTCAATTCTAGTACTCCTGAAGCCTAGCTTAAAGGATATTAAGCATAACCTTATTAGCATGGGAAGTGAGCACAATTGTCTGATAATCTGAACATTCTTTAGCAATGTCCTTCTTTGGAATTGGGGTGAAAACTGACCTTTTCCAGTCCTGTGGCCACTGCTGAATTTTCCAAATTTGCTGACATATTGAGTGCAGCACTTTAACAGCATCATATTTTAGGATTTGAAACAGCTTAGCTGGAATTCCATAACTTCTACTAATGTGATAATGCTTCCTAAGGCCCACTTGACTTCGCACTCCAGGATGTCTGGCTTTAGGTGAGTGACTACACCATCGTGGTTATCTGGGTCATCAAGACCTTTTTTGTACAGTTCTGTGTATTCTTGCTACCTTTTCTTAATCAGTTATATGCCAACAAATTCGACAAACTATAAGAAATGGACAAGTTTCTAGAAACATACATCCTGCCAAAATTCAATCAAGAAGAAAGAGATAATTTGAACAAGCCAATCAGTAGAAGTGAAATAGAGTCCATAATTAAAAAAAAAAAAAAAAATCTCTGCAAACTAAAGTCCAGGACCAGATGGCTTCACTGGGGAATTCTACCAGACATACAAAGAACTTATCCTTCTCAAACCATACCAAAATATTGAAGAGGAGGGAACACTTACAAATTCCTTCTATGAAGCCACCATCACCATGATACCAAAACCAGAAAAAGACAGTAACCAAAAAAAAAAAAAAAGTAAGAAAGAAAATTACAGGGCAATATATTTGAAGTCATTTAAAAACTATTTTCTGTGTCATGATTCCCAACATTATCCAGATTGGAAGCACCTGCTGGATACTGATGTATGGAGTTGGCTGTCAGATATTTTAGAAACCTTTTGTGCTTTTAGGTAAATCTAACAGAAAATGACAAGGCAAAGTCCACTGTTTGATTGCCATGAATGTAGGCTTTAAAGTCTGTTCCTTTTTATGGTGGATCACACTTTATGAGTAAGATCAATCAGAGAACATGGTTAGGCAGGTTTTTGCCCTGAACATCTTTGGTACTTAGTTGGATGAAATTTTGTCAAAAATATCTTTCTAAAAATATAACCTTAGAGACTGTCAGGTACAGTTTTGGCTTCTTGAGTCTTGTGACTAATCTCAAACATTGCTGGCATTTTCCCGTCATGTCAGTTTAAACAGTGTCATCTGTTTTCTTCTTGCCCCCTTTTTGTTTGAATGCTTTTCTGTAAGATGTTAGTTCTTCCTTGCCATGATTGTTACTGATCAGAAAAGTAAAATCAGTTTATTTCTTAGTCAAAGAGCAATGGTAGAGTAAAAGTTAGCTTCTTAAGGACAGTTATTGTGGTATATCTAATTGTATTTTCTACAATTCTTACCCTTATTGATATGCATGTTATAGTTTATGAAAATAAATTTAGGGAGTGCATTAAAATATATGTGCATGTGTAAACTGTGGAGTAAGCCATAGTAATTCATAGATTTTTATGTGGTTATCATAAGGTTAACTGAAATATACACACACACAAAACATGAATTTGATTATTTTAATCACAGTACACTCCTGGCTCTTTCAATATTACCTGGTTTATAACTCTCAGGAAATCTTCAGCTGTGTTAGTCAAAGTCATTTAGAATGTTGCTGAGGTGTTGCCACTAGCACAATCAAAGATGCACAGTTTGCAGAGAGATGAGCCTCTGTTCTCTGGGGGAACTAGAGAGGCTGGTCAAGGACAGGACAATAGGAACTGATGGCCTCTCAATAAACTCTATTATAAGGAATGCATTCCCCATGCCTTGCAACATTCAAGCCAAAATTAATTGACCTCTTCTTAGAATCCTGAAGCAACAGTTAGGAAGCAACAGTTAGAACTGGACATGGAACAACAGACTGGTTCCAAATAGGAAAAGGAGTACGTCAAGGCTGTATATTGTCACCCTGCTTATTTAACTTATATGCAGAGTACATCATGAGAAACGCTGGACTGGAAGGATGAGATGGCTGGATGGCATCACAGACTCAATGGACGTGAGTCTGAGTGAACTCCGGGAGTTGGTGATGGACAGGGAGGCCTGGCGTGCTGCGATTCATGGGGTCGCAAAGAGTCGGACACGACTGCGTGACTGAACTGAACTGAACTAGAATCCTGAAGAGGTGATTTGTATATGAGAGTTGGACAAGAGGAGAAGATTGCTAAGAGTTTTTCTGTATGAAAACAAACAAACTGTCTTTGAGAATTCAGTTCAGTTCAGTTGCTTAGTCGTGTCCGACTCTTTGTTGTTGTTGGCACCCCACTCCAGTCCTCTTGCCTGGAAAATCCCATGGGCAGAGGAGCCTGGTAGGCTGCAGTCCATGGGGTCACGAAGAGTTGGACACGACTGAGCGACTTCCCTTTCACTTTTCACTTTCATGCATTGGAGAAGGAAGTGGCAACCCAAAAGATTGCTAAGAGTTTTTCTGTATGAAAACAAACAAACTGTCTTTGAGAATTCAGTTCAGTTCAGTTCAGTTGCTTAGTCGTGTCCGACTCTTTGCGACCCCATGAATCGCAGCACGCCAGGCCTGCCTGTCCATCACCAACACCCGGAGTTCACTCAAACTCACATCCATCGAGTTGGTGATGCCATCCAGCCATCTCATCCTCTGTCGTCCCCTTCTCCTCCTGCCCCCAATCCCTCCCAGCATCAGAGTCTTTTCCAATGAGTCAACTCTTTGCATGAGGTGGCCAAAGTACTGGATAATTAGATTTACAAAATTAGCAATGTTTAATGCTTCATCAAGGACATTCTTAACTGGAACTTTGTGTGTGTGTGTGTGAGTACCTGTCAGCGAAGAGAACAATAGTTATTAGTACAGTTTAGTGTCACTGCCTTGACTTGGGCTACAGTTCCAGCTGATTTCCCCGCCATTGCTTTTTCCATCATAGTGCAAATGTCAACAGAGACATTTTTTGGTAAATGTCATACTTTCATTATGAACACAGAATCATTTTAAAATCCAGTCTGACAACCCTTCTCCTTTAGTCTCTTTACATTTATTATAAGTGCTATATATTTGGATTTAGATCTATCATTTTACACTTTACTTTCTTATTTTATTCCATGTATGCTATCCTCCTTATTCCCTCGCTTTCTATGCTTCCTTTTGGAGTAATTATTTTTTACTATTCCATTACTGTCCCTACTCGCCATTTTAGGTTGTTACTTGATTGCATTAGCTTGTTAGTTATTGTTTTACTATTTTTTTTTGTTGTTAAAAAGAATCCACCTGCCAAGATCCCTGGATTGGGAAGGCTCCTTGGAGATGCAAATAGCAACCCACTCCAGTATTCTTGCCTGGAAAAATCGCATGGACAGAGGAACATGGCAGGCTACAGTCTGTGTGGTCACAAAAGAATGAGACATGACTAAGAAGTGACTGAACAACAACAACTCTTTGTTGTTGTTGGCACCCCACTCCAGTCCTCTTGCCTGGAAAATCCCATGGGCAGAGGAGCCTGGTAGGCTGCAGTCCATGGGGTCACGAAGAGTTGGACAGACTGAGCGACTTCCCTTTCACTTTTCACTTTCATGCATTGGAGAAGGAAGTGGCAACCTATTCCAGTGTTCTTGCCTGGAGAATCCCAGGGACGGGGGAGCCTGGTGGGCTGCTGTCTCTGGGGTCGCACAGAGTCGGACACGACTGAAGCGACTTGGCGGCAGCAGCAGCAGCAAGAGATTAAACATGAATCCTTGATCAATCAAACTTATAATATAAATAAGTACTTTTGCTACTTCCCAGACAATATGAGAACTTTGACCATTTATACTCCATTTACCTTCCTTCAGCCTGTAAACAATCTTTTTTTGAAAAAATTTTTACACCTTCAAAAAGTTGCAGTAATAATATAATAAACTTCTATGTATACAAAAATATATATTCTTACAGATTCACCAGTTGTGGATGTCTGGCTCTTTCCCTCTCAGTTTTGCTCATAAGGTCTTTGTATTGATTAGATGAGGCCCAGATTATCAAGGATAATCTCCAGTATTTAAAGTCAACTAATTGTAAATGTTACTTATCTAAAAAATACTTTCACTTAGACCAGTGTTTAATTTAATAAATGGGTACAATGGCTTGACCAATTTGCACATAAAATGAATCATCACAAAGCACATCAAGTTTCTTTCTTGTTCCAAGTCAGAGGGTCTAAGAGCCATTTACACTCACCATTTGTACATTCATGTCTTCATTCGTTCATTTATTCAAGAACTATTTCTTTTTTTAAATATAAATTTATTTATTTTAATTGGAGGCTAATTACTTTACAATATGATATTGATTTTGCCATATGTTGATCTGAATCTGCCATGGGTGTACATGTGTTCCCCATCCTGAACCCCCCTCCCACCTCCCTCCCCATACCATCCCTCTGGGTCATCCTCATGCACCAGCCCCAAGCATCCTGTATCATGCATTGAACCTGGACTGGGGATTCGTTTCACATAAGATATTATACATGTTTCAATGACATTCTCCCAAATCATCCTACCTTCTTCCTCTCCCACAGAATCCAAAAACTGTTCTATACATCTGTGTCTCTTTTGCTGTCTCGCATACAGGATTATTGTTACCATCTTTCTAAATTCATATACATGCATTAGTATACTGTATTGGTGTTTTACTTTTTGGCTTATTTCACTCTGTATAATAGGCTCCAGTTTCATCCACCTCATTAGAACTGATTCAGATGTGTTCTTTTTAATGGCTGAGTAATACTCCATTGTGTATATGTACCATGGCTTTCTTATCAGTTCTTCTACTGATGGACATATAGGTTGCTTCCATGTCCTGGCTATTATAAACACTGCTGCGATGAACACTGGGGTACACGTGTCTCTTTCAATTCTGGTTTCCTCGGTGTGTATGCCCAGCAGTGGGATTGCTGGGTTGTATGGCGGTTCTATTTCCAGTTTTTTAAGGAATCTCCACACTGTTCTCCATAGTGGCTGTACTATTTTGCATTCCCACCAACAGTGTAAGAGGGTTCCCTTTTATCCACACCCTCTCCAGCATTTATTGCTTGTAGACTTTTGGATCACAGCCATTCTGACTGGCATGAAATGGTACCTCATTATGGTACCATTTTATATGTGGTACCATTGTGGTACCTCATTTGATTTGCATTTCTCTGATAATGAGTGATGTTGAGCATTTTTTCATGTGTTTGATAGTTATATGTATGTCTTCTTTGGAGAAATGTCTGTTTAGTTCTTTGCCCCATTTTTTGATTGGGTCATTTATTTTTCTGGAATTGAGCTGCATAAGCTGCTTGTATATTTTTGAGATTAGTTCTTTGTCAGTTGCTTCATTTGCTATTATTTTCTCCCATTCTGAAGGCTGTCTTTTCACCTTGCATATAGTTTCCTTTGTTGTGCAGAAGCTTTTAATTTTAATTAGGTCCTATATTTTTATTTTTGCTTTTATTTTCAATATTCTGGGAGGTGGGTCATAGAGGATCCTGCTGTGATTTATGTTGGAGAGTGTTTTGCCTATGTTCTCCTCTAGGAGTTTTATAGTTTCTGGTCTTACATTTAGATCTTAATCCATTTTGAGTTTATTTTTGTGTATGGTGTTAGAAATTGTTCTAGTTTCAGTCTTTTACAAGTGGTTGACCAGTTTTCCCAGAACCACTTGTTAAAGAGATTGTCTTTTCTCCATTGTATATTTCAAGAACTATTTATTGAGCACCAAACACTGTGATAGATACATGGATACATTTTCTAAGATCCAGACAACTGATAACAGTTATAAATAACTATTACAATATAACCTAATTTTTGTTAAGCTAGGACTCTACTGGGTATTTTTAAGGCTATTGTCTTAATTTTCCTAAGGACATAGACAAGAATATATTCATTTTCATGGGTTTCATAAATCTCCTTGCATAATTGCTTGTCAGGTTAGATATATATATATACTTCCTATCAAAAAAGATTAGCATTTTGATTAAATCAATAGTTTTACCAGAAAGGTTGAACTCAATGGTTATTAAAACGGAGGGGAAATCTCAGCTCTATTTAGCAGCTTATTTCCAAAAGCTACAATAGAGGATCAGCCCCAGTGCATAATTGCTTTTCAGACTTCTGCTTGCACCTCATTTGTTTATGTCCCATGTTACAAAGCAAGCCACAAGACCTGTCCAGGTTCAGGATGTGGGGAAATCGACTCTATACCTTGGTGGACATTTCTGCCATCATTAATTCATGGCCATTTTCCCCCTCCATGTACTACCATGGTTTGAAGGTAAGGTGAAGCACATGACAGTTTTTTCTTGCAGAGGGTTACAATAGTGTGGCCCAACTGGACATATTCTGGGGTACGTGGTGCCTTCCCTACCATACTGTTGTACCTGATCACTTTAAAAGTTGAAGTATAAATGAAATGACTTACAATGTTATATTAGTTTCAGGTGTACAACCTAGTGAATTTTATATGTCGCAAAATGATCACCACGACATGTCTAGCTACCATGTATCACTGCACAAAGTTATTACATTATTGATATTCACTGTGCTATATGTTATATCTCTGAGGGTTATTTATTTTGTAATTGGAAGTCTTATCTCTTAATCTCTTTCACTTATTTGCCCACCTCAACCCTCTTCCCCTCTGGCAACCATCTGTTTGCTCCCTATATCTACAAATCTGTTTCTGTTTATTGTGTTTGCTAATTAAAAAAAATTTCATATATAAATGAAATTATATGATATTTGTCTTTGTCTGAATTATTTAACTTAGCATAATACCCCTTAGGTCCATCCATGTTGTGGCAAGTGGCAAGATTTTATTCATATTTTATGGTTGAGTAATAGTCCATATGTAATGGAATAATATGCCTGCAATGTCAGAGAAGAGATGACAACCCACTCCAGTACTCTTGCCTTGAAAAACCCATGGACAGAGGAGCCTGGTAGGTTACAGTCCATGGGGTCACAAAGAGTTGGACACGATTGAGTGACTTCACTTTCACTTTCAATGCAGGAGACCCAGGTTCGATCCCTGGGTCGGGAAGATCGCCTGGAGAAGGAAATATCAACCCACTCCAGTATTCTTGCCTGGAGAATCCCATGGACAGAGGAGTCCTGCAGGCTACAGTCCATGGGGTCACAAGAGTCAGACATGACTTAGTGACTAAACCCAAATATTCCATTGTGTATATACCACAATTTCTTTGTCTGTTAATCTATTGATGGACATTGACTTTGCATCCATATCTTGGCTATTAAGATTAATGCTGCTATGAACGTAAGAGTGCATATATTTGTTCAAATTAATATTTTGAAAAAAACATTGTTTTTGTTTTCTTCAGAAGAATACTGATAAGTGGGATTGCTGGATTATATGACATCACTGACACAACAGACATGAATTTTAGCAAGCTCTGGGAGTTGGTGATGGATAGAGAAGCCTGGCATGCTGCAGTCCATGGGGTCGCAAAGAGTCAGACACAACTGAATGACTCAACTGAACTGATGGTAGTTCTGGGCTTTCTTGCTGGCTTAGGCAGTAAAGAATCTGCCTGCAGTGTGGAAGACCTGGGTTCTATCCCTGAGTCCGGAAGATCACCTGGAGAAGGAAATGGTAAACATTCCAGTATTCTTGCCTAGAAAACCCAGGGACAGAGGAGCCTGGAGGGCTACAGTCTATGGAATCACATAGTTAGACACGACTGAGCAAGTAACACTTTCACTTTCACTTCATGGCAGTTCTATTTTTGTTTCTTGAGGAAACTTTATGCTGTTTTCATTGTGGCTGGACCAATTTATATTCCTACCAACAGTGCATGAGGGTTCCCTCTTTTCCACATCCTCACCAACATTTATTATTCCTTGTCTTTTTGATAATAGCCATTTTGAAAGGTGTGAGGTGATATCCCATGGCTGTTTTGATTTGCATTTCCCTGATAATCAGTGATGTTGTATACTATTTTCATGTACCTGTTAGCCATCTGTATGTCTTCTTTGGTGGAAAAATGTCAATTCGGAACCTCTGCTCTTTTTTTAGTCAGATTGTTTGGGGTTTTTTGCTATTAAATTGTGAGTTCTATACATTTTGATTATTAATTCCTTGTCATTTGCAAATATCTTCTCTCTGCCCACAGACTGATTTTTAAAAATTTTCTTGATCTTTTCCTTCACTGTGCAAAAGTTTGTTGTAATCAATCCTATTTAAAAATTTTTGCTTTTCTTTCCCTTACCTGAGAAGACATATTTACCTGGTCACTTTTTAAGATAAAGGGTAAAAGCTGGTGATTATGTAGTTAAATAAGACAAACTAGACAGTTCAAGCATAAAAACAAAAATCTCCTTTGAAACCTGAATTATTGGTTTTTCCATTACATCAACCAGGCACCTTGTCAGCTGTTCCCTTTGTTTTTAAGACATTAGATCTGCAATCTAAGTCACTGCCTCTTTCCTTTATTTCTATGCATATAACCATTTCTTCAACCTTTGGGAAAATGTCCAAATTTCCTTTTTTTCCTTGATTATACACTTTCTAAAACAATGCTTGGTCATTTAGATTCAAAATAAAACATTTTACTTACCTGGAAATACTTTTTGATTTTTTTTTTTTAATAAGTAGAGTGGAAGATACGTAATAGGTCTTCGGTAGTTGTTTTCCTCTCATGGGAAAATTATTTAGTTTTTGTAATAAGATGCTATGCTTTAAACTTTGGCAAGAAGTAATGAAAGTATACCCTTCATCAAAGTTCCATTGAGGACAACTGAGTAGCTAAGATACTTAGTGAGGGAAATTCAACCATAAGCTGTCTAATTCAACTGAGCCCGAAAGCTCAGAATCTTGCAGTGTGACCCTATTGACCTGAAAGTATATGTGTATCTTTAAACACTGAGCAGATTACTTGCTTCCCGTCAGCAGGTTTAAACTTGGTATTTTCGTGGTTGTGTAATAAAGCTTTAAAAACAGCACAGTTAAAATGATAACCACTAGTTGGAGAAGGAAAAGATTAAAATTCAAACATATTTCAGTTCTTTTAAACAAATTCTGTCTGGAGTGTGCACATATACAATTGGTTGCTTTCCTCAGTGAATGCTGTACAATCACACACCCTAGAAGAATTTGGCTGTGTTCAGTTCCAATTAACAAAGAGCCTTTTTTCAAACATCTCAAGAGTGATATAAATAGCTGGGAAGGGTGTTAATTGCAGAAGTACAATGGTTTATCAAATGAATAGCTATGTGAATGAGCTCTGTAAACTCTACAAAACACTCTAAAACTTTGTTGTCATTCTTTTTATACTTGTGTACATAACACAAGAACATAGTCTAACATTTCACCTTCCACAAATTGGCTTTGCAGTGTGTTGGACTGAAAATGAAATAACTTTGGTAATGCTCTTCCTAGATGACTGAATTTTTTAAATTTTGCTTTCTTGTCACTAGAATCTAGACAGTTCCCAACAGTATGAGCAGTTTCTTAAAAGGATTATTTCTGATGATCTGCCTAATATGTACCCATTTTAGAAAAAATTGAAAATGGAGGAAAGTATGAAAAATAAAGTGAACAATCATTTACAATTTCGTAATCTAGAGGTGCCCTCTGTGCTCAGTCACTCAGTTGTGTTCAACTTTTAGCAATCCTTTGGAATGTAGCCCGCCAGGCTCTCTGTCCATGGGGTTTCCCAGGCAAGATTACTGAAGAGAGTTGCCATTTCCTCCTCTAAGGGATCTTCTCCAACCCAGGAACTGAACTTGGGTCTTCTGTGATTCTTGCTTTGCAGGTGAATTCTTTACCATGGAGCCACTGGGGAGGCAGTAGTCATTTATATTTTAGCATTTTCTTCTCATTTTTTTCTATACATATAATATTCACAGAAACATGAAAATTATATATATTTACTATAATATATGGGGCTTCCCCAGTAGCTCAGCAGTAAAGAATTTGCCTGCAATGCAGAAGCCTTAGGAGATATCGGTTCAATCCCTGGGTGGGGAAGATCCCCTGGAGGTGAGCATGGCAACCCACTCCAGTAATATTGCCTGGAGAATCCCATGGACAGAGGAGCCTGGCGGGCTACAGTCCATAGTGTCGCAAAGAGTCAAATACGACTGAAGCAACTTAGCATGCACACACACACTATAAAGCTATGATACTATATATGAGGCAATATAGTATAGCGGTTAACACTGTCAGAATATTAAGTTTGAATTCTGGATCCTCTACTTTCTAGTTGGGTAATCTGGGCAATTTATTTTCACTGTAACTCACTAAGTGTGTTAATTACTCAGTTGTGTCCAACTCTTTGCGATCCTATGGACTATAGCCCACCAGGCTTTTCTGTCCATGGAATTCTCCAGGCAATAAAACTGAGGCAGTTTGCCATTTCCTTCTTCAGGGTATCTTCCCTACCCAGGGATCGAACTCTGTTCTGCACTGCAGCCAGATTCTTTACCATCTGAGCCACCAGGGAAGCCGTTTCCTTAGCTGTAATGTGGAATAATATTAGTGACCTATTTTGTAGGGGTATTTTGAGGATTAAGTGAATTGATAGACTCAAAGCACTTAAAACAGTGTCTGCTGCCGCTGCTGCTAAGTTGCTTCAGTCGTGTCTGACTCTGTGTGACCCCAGAGATGGCAGCCCACCAGGCTCCCCCATCCCTGGGATTCTCCAGGCAAGAACACTGGATGGGTTGCCATTTCCTTCTCCAATCCATGAAAGTAAAAAGTGAAAGTGAAGTCGCTCAGCCGTGTCTGACTCTTAGCAACCCCATGGACTGCAAGCCTACTAGGCTCCTCCACCCATGGGATTTTCCAGGCAAGAGTACTGGAATGGGTTGTCATTGCCTTCTCTGAGAATAGTGTCTAGTACATTATAAATGCTCAATTTTTAATTTTTTTTTGGCAACGCCACATGGCTCGTGGGATCTTAGTTCTTAGACTAGGGATCAAAACCCAGGCCCATATCAGTGAAAGTGCCAAGTCCTAATCACTGGACCACCAGGGATTTCCCTAAGCGCTGAATACTATAAACATTTTTATCATATAACTCCAAAGCATAAGCACTTTCCAAAATAATTTAAACATTTAAAGATTGTGCTTGTGTGCTGTTGCTTCCGTCATGTTCAATTGTTTGTGACCCTATGGACTGTGGCCCACCAGGCTCCTCTGTTCATGATTATTCTCCAGGCAAGAATACTAGAGTGGGTTGCCATGCCCTCCTCCAGAGGATCTTTCTGACTCAGGGATTGAACCCATGTCTCATGTCTCCTGCATTGGCACGCAGACTCTTTAGCACTAGCACCACCTGGGAAGCCCATTTAATGAACATACAATTGAATATATTCCACTGGATAAATATGCCATAGTATACTTACCCTTTTCATTGTTGAATTTTGTTTGCGAATTGTTACGGTTATAAACATCATTTCAACGAATATATTAATACATACAATTTTATTGCATTTCAGATGATGTGATTAAACTACATTCCTACAAGTAGACTCTGGTGACCAGTCCCCATTGTGGTCCCCACTGATCCCCCTCTTCTGGTATTCTGGCCCTTGTCTAAGACCTCCCCATTCCCAACCTCACACTAAATACACAGAGCTTTTTGGTTTAACCAGCAAAATATTGCAAACATGATGAAGTGTGACTTCTGAGGCTAGGTCACAAAAATCATCATGGGTTCTTCCCTGTCTCTCTCTGTTTATCACTCTCTCTGGCAAGGACAAGTGACACACTGTAAAGACACTTCAGCACCTGCATGAAGAAGAGCGTTATGAAGGCCCTATGTCGAGGAACCGAGGCCTCATGCCAACTGCTATGTGAATGAGTTGTCCTGGAAGCAGATCATGCAGCCCCAGATGACTAAAGATGTGGCCAACAGCTTGAAAACCTTGACCCAGAACCATCTAGCCCAAGCTGTTCCCAGATTCCTGACCTGCAGAAACTATGTGAGATGATAAATGTGTTGTCTATAGTGAATACAGACAACATTAGTCTATTATAATCATCAAACTTGCTAAAAGGCTAGAACCTAATTATTTCAAGCACTAAAAAAAAAAATTATGTGATGGACACGTTTATTGCTTCAATAGCAGTCACACTACAGTATGTAAATGTATGAAATTAATATGTTGTACACCTTAAATTTGGGGCTTCCCAGGTGGTGCTAGTGGTAAAGAACACCCCTGCCAATGTAGGAGCTGTAAGAGACATGGGTTCGATACCTGGGTGGGGAAGATCCCTGGGCGGAGGGCATGGCAACTCACTCCAGTATCTTGCTGGAGAATCCCATGGACATATAGGAGCCTGGAGGGTTACCGTCCATGGGGTCGCACAGAGTTGGACATGACTGAAGTGACTTAGCATGCACACACACACATCTTAAATTTACACAATAGTATATGTCAAATACATTTCAGTAAAGAAAAGTTATAGTCCTATAGCTATTAAATTTGGGAGTACTTTGTTATGTAGCAGTAGATTAGTAATATATAGACAAACCGGACTACGAGGTAGAATATTTAAACATGTTTGATAGTGTTAAATGGCTTTCCAGAAATGGTATATTGATCAACTCCCATCAGAAGTATGTGAGAGTAATTACATAATGGTGCCTTCATCACCACTGAATATTCAACTTTGTAATCACTGAGTAATCAATCTTTTTTAATTTCATAGAAAAAGCAGGTATTTTTCCACTGAAAAATTTTGCTTTCATTTACTCTTAGTGAGGTTAATATTTTTTCTTACAGTCTTCTTTTTAAGACAAATTTTTTTGAGCAGTTTTAGGTTCACAGCAAAATGAGAAAAAGGTACAGAGAGTTCTCATATATCCTCTGCTCCCACACACACATAACTTAGACCATGATCAACAAATCTCATCAGAGTGGTACAGTTTTTACAACTGACGAACCTATATTGATACTTCATAACCACCCAAAGTTCACAGCTCACTTAGCTGACGCATGCGGGATCTTCACTGAGTCATGCGGGAACTTCTGTTGCATCACCTGGGCCTCCTCTTGTGGCGGGAGGGCTCAGTAGCTGTGGCTTGTGGGCTTAGTGGCTTGGCATGTGGGATCTTAGTTGCCTGACCAGGGATTGAACCTGTATACCCTGCATTGTGAGGTGGATTCTTAGCCACGGGACCACTAGGGAAGTCCATGTTTCTTTTCTATTTGTATTTCCTCTTCTTGGAAACCTCTTTGTATACAATTTGATCAATTTCCCATTGAGGTCTTAGTGTTTTTCTTACAATTTGTATGAACTCTATAAAGGATATTAACCAGTTTATGCTCGTCACATTTTCAACTGGTTATTCTTTTTATGGTTTTATTATTTTTTTAATTAATTTTTATTTTTCAGTTTGTTTTGCTTTACAATACTGTATTCGTTTTGCTATTCATTGACATGAATCAGCCACGAGTGTACATGAACTCCCAATCCTGACCCCCACCTCCCTCCTCCCGCCCCACACCATCTCTCTGGACTATCCCCGTGCCTCAGTCCCAAGCATCCTACATCCTGCATCGAACCTAGATCGGTGATTCATTTCACTTATGATATCATACATGTTGCACTGCCATTTTCCCAAACCATCCCTCCCTCTCCCTCTCCCACAGAGTCCAAAAGGCTGTTCTATACATCTGTGTCTCTTTTGCTGTCTCGTGTACAGGTTTATCATTACCATCTTTCTAAATTCCATATATATGTGTAAGTATACTGTATTGGTGTTTTTCTTTCTGGGTACTTCACTCTGTATAATCGGCTCCAGCTTCATCCACCTCATTAGAACTGATTCAAATGTATTCTTTTTAATGGCTGAGTAATACTCCATTGTGTATATGTACCACAGCTTTCTTATCCATTCATCTGCTGATGGACATCTAGGTTGCTTCCATGTCCTGGCTATTATAAAACCAGTCAGAATGGCTGCGATCCAAAGGTCAACAAGCAATAAATGCTGGAGAGGGTGTGGAGAAAAGGGAACCCTCTTACACTGTTGGTGGGAATGCAAATTAGTACAGCCACTATGGAGAACAGTGTGGAGATTCCTTAAAAAATTGCAAATAGAACTGCCTTATGATCCAGCTATCCCACTGCTGGGCATACACACCGAGGAAACCAGAATTGAAAGAGACACGTGTACTCCAATGTTCACTGCAGCACTGTTTATAATAGCCAGGACATGGAATCAACCTAGATGTCCATCAGCAGATGAAAGCCATATTTAAACAAATTATACAATGAAATGAAATTTGGACCAAAGAGTGAGTTAGAGGAGATCCACTTTCATGTGGAAGGAAGATGGCATATAACCACAACAGTTTACTAGTTATTTGTAAAGGCTGGTTTCCTAATCACATCAAATTATATAAGTGAATAAAAGTCTTCTTGAGTATGTGATTCATTTAAAAACAAGAAACTCCATATAGTATGAATCCTAAAGGGTTCTTCATTATTATCATTCTGATTAAAATGAGGCTTGTCTTTTAAGAGTTTCCAAATTTAACTTCCACTTATAGGTATCAAATACTCTTTTAAATTGTGCCTAACACTTGGGAAAGATTGAAGGCAGGAGGAGAAGGGGTTGACAAAGGATGAGATGGTTGGATGGTATCACCGACTTGATGGACATGAGTTTGTGCCAGCTCCAGGAGATGGTATAGAAGCTTGGCATGCTGCAGTCCTTGGGGTTGCAGAGATGGAAAGGACTGAGTGGCTGAACAACAATATTTGGTCAATTAAAGACAGATCACATGATACTGAATCTGGAATAGCTCTTCTAGCAAGTCTCATGTCTTATGGAAAGGTTGTCCTGAGCAAAGAAAAGTAAATGTGCCAGAAAGCAGTGCAATTTCGCTTGTGATTTGGGTTTCTGGATGATGTGAAGCCTATATTTTATTTCATACTCTTATGTCAGCAGTCATGGAATAATCAGATTTTCTGATTTTTCATCTTTTTTTCACTAACACTATATAGCTCTCTTTTTATTATTTCCTGGGAGAAAATATGGCCATTTCTTTCCATTTAAGAATTACATTTCTTTTTGATTCCTGTAAATTCAAATATTTCTTTATCCATCTTGTGTTTTATTCCTCTTCATATTTTCTTATTGCATCTTCTTGTATCTTGAAGTTTTGTACTAAATAACTTCATACATGGCTTAATGTGGAATTAAAAAAAAATCTCTGGAGATGCTAGTTAGATTTCTTGGATTGATCTTTTCCCATCTTAAAAATTATAATTTTTTTCTGTCCATCTCAGTAAGAGTCAATGAAAAACATAAGTGTCAGCAGTGTTGAAAAGCTTAGGTTTCAGTACCAACATGAAGACATCTTTATTTAGATCCATGAGTTTTAGCATTCATATTTGGACATTCTTCCTTCTCTTACAAAATTATTTTTTAATCACTAAGCATTTTCCTCTTCCTTTTCCTGGTGAACATAACAGTATACATCTTTGGCCTGTCTAAATCTTCTACATTTATTTTCATATTGAATGTGAATAGCAAGAGAAGAATACATTCTATGCAGATGTCTTTTAAAATATCCAACAACTTTACTATAATCCCATTCAGTGACCTACAGGCCAAGATAGAATTTTTTTTTGCATGCGCTGTGCTGTGCTATGCTTAGTTCCTCGGTCATATCTGACTCTTTGTGACCCCACGGATTGTAGCCTGCCAGGGTGTTCTGTCCATGGAATTCTCCAGGCAAGAATGCCACTCTCCCAAATCATCTCACCCTCTCCCTCTCCTAGAGAGTCCAAAAGACTGCTCTGTACATCTGTGTCTCTTTTGCTGTCTTGCATACATGGTTATCATTACCATCTTTCTAAATTCCATATATATGTGTAAGCATATTGTATTGGTGTTTTTCTTTCTGGGTTACTTCACTCTGTATAATCAGCTCCAGCTTCATCCACCTCATTAGAACTGAAGTTTGTTTTGCTTTACAATACTGTATTCGTTTTGCTATACATTGACATGAATCAGCCACGAGTGTACATGAACTCCCAATCCTGACCCCCACCTCCCTCCTCCCGCCCCACACCATCTCTCTGGACTATCCCCGTGCCTCAGTCCCAAGCATCCTACATCCTGCATCGAACCTAGATCGGTGATTCATTTCACTTATGATATCATACATGTTGCACTGCCATTTTCCCAAACCATCCCTCCCTCTCCCTCTCCCACAGAGTCCAAAAGGCTGTTCTATACATCTGTGTCTCTTTTGCTGTCTCGTGTACAGGTTTATCATTACCATCTTTCTAAATTCCATATATATGTGTAAGTATACTGTATTGGTGTTTTTCTTTCTGGGTTACTTCACTCTGTATAATCAGCTCCAGCTTCATCCACCTCATTAGAACTGATTCAAATGTATTCTTTTTAATGGCTGAGTAATACTCCATTGTGTATATGTACCACAGCTTTCTTATCCATTCATCTGCTGATGGACATCTAGGTTGCTTCCGTGTCCTGGCTATTAATGATATGTAGATGTTTTAAATTTTTATACAGTCATTGGACTATGATATTTTCTTTAGGGTTTGAGCCTAGAAAGTCCTATTCTATTCAAAGAGAAGACAAACATTTATGTCAGTTTTTAAAAATCTGCAATTTCCAACTTTTTTGGCACCAGGGACCAGTTTCATGGAAGACAATTATTCCACAGACCAGAAGGAGGGGAATGGTTTCAGGATAATTCAAGCGTATTACACTTATTGTGCACCTTATTTCTACTATTATTACATCAGCTCCATCTCAGATCATTAAGAATTAGATCCTAGAGGTTGGGGACCCCTGACCCACATCGCTCCTGCCCCTACTATGTGCAATAGCCTCCCATATGTTATAGTTTTTTATTTTGTTTTATATTTGGGTCTTCAGTTCATTTGGAATTTATAGGGTTTTTTTGGTATCACTAAATAGCTAATTTTAAAACAATTTATGAAATAAATGAACAGTTTTCCTCTTTTCTATCAATCAATGATTATGACGAATTAAGTTTTTTAAAGATTTTGTGCCTGTGTCTGTGTTCTCTATTTCACTGAAAAGCTCTTCCTGTGTCACTATCACTCTGTTTTAATTAATGTGGTCTATAATATTTTAATCACTGGAAGGACTAGTTAGTAGAATGACCTTAGTAACATGACCTCTGGAAAGCCACAGAACTTTCCAGAATGCAATCAGATACCATTCAAAACTGTTTACAAGTTGGGTGACATTTCACAGAACAATATGAAAGAAGGCAAAATTTCATCAAGATCAGAAGTCCATGGAGCTGGGCAGAAAAAACATTTTAACTCTCTAAGAACCAAAGAAATAAAAAGTCCAATCAGGAGTTTTATCAGTCTGCTGAGAGTTATAGACTTCAGGAGTCAGCAAAGAAAGAAGATGGATTCACACACAGGAACGCGAATGAGTTCCGCTGTGCAAACTAAGTTTGGCCATTTTCACGTTTTTGTGTATGTTTGTCAAACTCTGGAAAGTTTGAAATAATTCAACTGCAAAAAAAACTGAGCTTGAAAAAAAAACTGATCTTGGAAAGCTTCTTGAGACATTCAGCTTTGATAACTGAATATTTTCTTCAGGTTTCTATTATTTTGAAGATAGTTTGATGTTATATTTGTTTTCTTATTTGACTCAACATTGTTTTACTTAAAAAACGAAGCCCTGGGTAAACAAACCACAGTTGTCTTTCTCTCTTCATTTACATTTTCAAAAGTGGAGCAACTCTTTTTTTGTTCTCTTCCTCCCTGAAAATAATCTTTCAAAATTATGCCATAGAAGAATTTTAGGAAAACTAATAGAAATCATTGATTTTGAGACATTCGTTTCACTTGATACTTCTTCCTCTTGACTCACATTAAACCAACTGATTTTGAGAATAAAAGTTCTAAGCCATTATGGCTGAATGGAATATGTAAAGTGAAAGCCTCAGGTAAACGGATATTTTTTGGCATCAGTTACTTTGTGCTACGCTAATATCTTGGGATCCATGATTCAAAGCAGAAATGTAACTGAAACAGCTGTTTAACTTACCGAGAGCACAAAGTAAGCAGCATATCTGATGGCAGGAGAAAGGTACAGGTGAAGGTCATAGAATCTATGAGCAGGAGGCGGCCAGGTGATCGTTGTCTGAAAGAAAAGAGGCGTGACCGCATTTGTTGAGCCCTTCAGTCTCCACAGCGGTAGTGCCTGGGGGCGAACGTCACTTATTGCTGCCAGGGATTCACTGTAGCCAGTTACTGCGGTGACCTGCACATGCCTCCCACCATCTATATGAACTCTGGGCCCCTTAGATGGAGGCACAGCCCAGAGCATTAATATGTGCTCTGCTTCCTTTCCTGTATGGCTGCACCATGGCATGTGGACTCTTTAAGTTGTGGCTTGGGGATCATGCGGGATCTTTAGTTGTGGCTTTAGGGATCTAGTTCCCTGTCCAGGGAAGGAACCCAGGCACCCTTCACTGGGAGCCTGGAGTCTTAGTCACGGGACCACTAAGGGAAGGGAAGTCCCTTCACTTTAGAATGTTAAGGTCTAATCTTCTATTTTCAACAGAAATTATCTGAGCTTTAAAAACATACCCATATCGACCAGAAAGATTTAGATACACAACAAAGTATGCATGTGTGCTAAGCCATGTCTGACTGACTCTTTGCGACCCTGTGGACTGTAGCCCAGCAGGCTTCTCAGTCCATGGAATTCTCCAGGCAAGAATGCTGGAGTGGGTTACCATGCCCTCCGCCCAGGGATCTTCCCCACCCAGGGATCGAACTCACGTCTCTTATGGCTCCTGCATTGGCAGGGGTGTTCTTTACCGCTAGCACCCCCTAGGAAGCCCTTCACAATTAAATATTGTTGTTGTTCAGTGGCCAGGTTGTGTCTGACTGTGACCCCATGAGGGGCAGCACACCAGGCTTCCCTGTCCTTCACTGCCTTCCGGAGTTTGCTCAAACATATGTCAACTGAGGCAGTGATGCTATCTAATCATCTCATCCTTGCTGTCCTCTTCTCCTCTTGATCATATTGGACACCTACCAATCTAGGGTACTCATCTTCTGGTGTCATATATTTTTGCCTTTTCATACTGTTTATGGGGTTCTGGAGACAAGAATACTGCAGTGGTTTGCCATTCCCTTCATCAGTTAAGTACACATCTGAAATATTTAAACTCAGAAATTGAAGCTGTGTAAAAGTATTTATTTGTAACTAGCTCCCCCTAGTGATAATTATTTTAAATAGCATAATTCATTTCGGAATTTCTCTTGAACTGGTAAAATTTTTTGAGAGTGGTTTCAAATTTTTAAATTTTATTCTCTAGTGAATCCCAGATTATAAACTAATAGATTTTTATTATTACAGGGTCTATTTTAGAAATTTATGATGGAAAATAATCTAAAGACACACATAATTAATTATCCCTGTCTCGACACCATAATTGCAACTTCTCGGATAAACAATAAAATTTACTTTCAAAGATAAAAGTCTTGGTAGAAAAGTGTAATACTGACTGCCCTTGAGATATAAAGTGAGTGTGGGACACACCAGAAAGATGGTGATGAGATTGTTAGAGAATTCAGACTAAAAATAATAACCTTGTTGCTGCTGCTGCTAAGTCGCCTCAGTTGTGTCTGACTCTGTGTGACCCCATAGATGGCAGCCCACCAGGCTCCCCCGTCCCTGGGATTCTCCAGGCAAGAACACTGGAGTGGGTTGCCATTTCCTTCTCTAATGCATGAAAGTGAAAAGGGAAAGTGAAGTCACTCAGCCGTGTCCGACTCTTCGAGACCCCATGGACTGCAGCCCACCAGGCTCCTCCATCCATGGGATTTTCCAGGCAAGAGTGCTGGAGTGGGTTGCCATTGCCTTCTCCGAATAACCTTGTTAACAGTTCCAAATTGCTTGTATTAATACTTGTTTTTTCATTTACTCTTTTGAGTATCCTGCAAGGTAGGTATCATTCCTCTGTTTTGCAGATCAGAAAACAGTCTCAACAAGAGAAATGCTGTGCTCAAGGTCACAAGTACTGTGGATGCCGTGTGTGCACTCAGATTCCCAGACTCTCCTTCAGGGCAGGGTTACTTCTCATTTCTCCAGTTGCTGGGAGAGTTTTGGCGAATGCCTCTCAGCTAGAACCTTTTCTCAGCCAAAGAAAGACGCTTTGCCCAAGGTTATGCTCTGTTCCCAGGGACAGCGCACATCTAATGACTGGTTGATGAAGGGGACAAAGACTTGTTCACTTTGCCTCAGTTTGGGATATCACAGAAGGGCCATCCCAGCTTCAGAAGCCCTACGGGGTCTTCTGTGACCTTAGTTGCAGCCACACTGCAGTTCGACTTTTCTTCTCTGCCCGGTCTTTCTACCCTCAGCCCTAGTATCATTCCTCTGTTTTGCAGATCAGAAAACAGTCTCAACAAGAGAAATGCTGTGCTCAAGGTCACAAAGTACTGTGGATGCCGTGTGTGCACTCAGATTCCCAGACTCTCCTTCAGGGCAGGGTTACTTCTCATTTCTCCAGTTGCTGGGAGAGTTTTGGCGAATGCCTCTCAGCTAGAACCTTTTCTCAGCCAAAGAAAGACGCTTTGCCCAAGGTTATGCTCTGTTCCCAGGGACAGCGCACATCTAATGACTGGTTGATGAAGGGGACAAAGACTTGTTCACTTTGCCTCAGTTTGGGATGTCACAGAAGGGCCATCCCAGCTTCAGAAGCCCTACGGGGTCTTCTGTGACCTTAGTTGCAGCCACACTGCAGTTCGACTTTTCTTCTCTGCCCGGTCTTTCTACCCTCAGCCCTCACAGGTACTACTTCTGCCAGGGTTCTCCATTCACTTCTGCTCAAAAACCTCAGTTTCTCAGTCTGTTTCCTGGAAAACCCAACCAATGACAGTTGGTTCTGGATGTGCTCCTAAAGTGAGATTTTGTTGCTGGCCCTGGCTGGTTGAGATAAAGACCCCATTGCTGTTAGTGAGAGGCCCAGGCAGGCAGTTCCAGTGCTATTGCTAAAATTTTACAAGTGGTAAACGGAAATGGATACTGATGGGAAGCAATCCGCTGGCAGGTGCAATATCTCAGGGGTTTGAGAGTTTCGGGGGAAATTAAGTAAATATAAGAATTTTGAAAATTAGCTGACTGGTTTGGAAGTAGATGGCCATGGGTATTTTAGAGAGAGGCAATGAAAGACTGAGGATGATTACTCACATGGTGCAATGTGAAGCCAGAGTGCTTCCTTTCTGTATGTAAATGGATTCCCATCTCCTGCAGCCTGGGAGGAGTAAACTGAAGACTTCTACATTTTAAGAGTAGCAGAATTCCAGAGATGTTAAATTCTTAGCTTGAGATGGTCTGCTGTTTCTAGGTTAGGGCCCTGATTTGGAAGGAGTGAGAGCCTGAGGCTTTGGGTGGGGACATCTGGGGTGTGCAATAAAAACTCCATGATTCCTCTGGACCCTCTGGACCTGCAGAAATGACTCAATCCTCCCTACTTAAGGCGAGTGCCTCTTATTTATTTGCAGATAATGCAAGCTGTAAACAGGGGCTCTAGAGGGGGGGTGGATGGGGAGGGAGATGGGAGGGAAGTTCAAAAGGGAGGGGATATATGTATACCTATGGCTGATCTATGCTGAAGTTTGACAGAAAACAACAAAATTCTGTAAAAAGCAATTATCCTTCAATTAAAAAATAAATTAATAAAAAAAAATAACCTCATGCCCTGCTCAGGATGTATCTCTACCTCCTCTTGTGGCCATCAGACCCATAACTAGGGTCAAGTTAATCGTAACTCAGCCAGAGAAGTGCTGGGCTTGCTAGGGGAGAAAGGAACTGTCCCCTGAAGCGAAGTGACTACGGGGGCTGGTCAGCATGTACTCTTAGAAATTGGGAGTTGTATGTGTGGGGCTGGATTCTGAGGGTACTGAATCAAGGGGCACAGAATATAATACTGGAAAAGGGAGTTTGTTTTGTGTGAGTGTGCTCTCGTGGTATAGGACTTACACATTGGCAAGGATGCCAGGAGATGGCGATAATACATTGCAAGTTTGCCTCAGACACTTGGGGAAAAAGTGTGCATTAGCTTACATGAAGTAAGGTATTAGAACTGGAAGCACTGCTATGGAGAATAGTGAAAGACAAAATCAAAATGTCCAGAGATGTGGGTGAGCTAGACTGAATACACTACATAGGCCTGAAACCTCACCAGCCACTCCTTTCCGCGGGAACCCAGAGGACACTCCGTTTACCTTAGAAATAAGCAGGTCCTTAGGGAGAAGCTCTAGGCTGCTGTTAGGAGATGCTGTTACAGAATGGGCTCACTGATTGTAATGGGGACAATGAGGAGGTGAAAAATGGAGGCCAGGTGGCAAGCCTAACTGCTGTAAGCCAGTTGGAGGCAGATGAGAGCCCGTTGGCTGTAAAAAACAGAAAGGCAGTAAGCCAGGACAGGGTCCCAGTCCCCACCCCGATTCTCTACCCAGGACTCATAACACTTAAGTGAGTAAAGTTCAGAACTCCACTTTTTGTTTTAAATGTTAGGCTCCAATTCTTGTTTTTTGTTATTGTTAGTTGTTGTTTTCAAATGCTTCTCTTTACCAGAGGCCTTTGTCAACCAGATCCAAGAGCAATTCAGCTGCAGTGCTGCTAGCATCTGTTGCAGGGTGGCATCTCAGGCTTACAAGCCCAAGCTGGAGGGAAATCCTGACTCTAACTTTTTACATTTTTTTGCCCTGTCTTTCTGGCAGCTCAAGCTAAACACATATGAGCCATCCTCAGTGCCTCTGATTTCTTCATCCAATTGTTCAGTAAATTCTTTGATTGAGCCTCCAAAGTGCATTCCTGTCCATCCAACTTTTTCACATAACTACAGCTTTCACACTGTAAAGTTTTGTATCAATTATTAGCTTACATTTATCGAGTGCTTGAGTACTGCATTAGTTATCTATTGCGGCATAACAAATTACCCCCAAACATAGGGCCTAAAACACTATTTTCTTGCAGTATCTGTGGGCCAGGAATCTGGAGTGGCTTAGCTGGATTTTCTGGCTCTGGGACCCACACAGAGTTACAGGTGTCTCAGGACTCATTTGGGAAGGATCTTCTTCCCTGGGCCCTGGTGGTTGCTTGCAGAGTTCATTTTCTTGCAAGTTGTTGGACTGAGCCTTTATGTCCTCACAAACTCCTAGCTAGAGGCTTCCTTCAGTTCCTTGCTGCCTGGGCCTCTCCACAGAGCATCTCACAAGATGAGATCTGACTTCATCAGTGAGAGTTTCAGAAGAGGGAGTGCTAGCAAAACAGAAGTCAGTCTTTTGTAACTTAATCACAGAAGTGATAATTCATTATTGTGGTCATATTCTGTTTGGTTCTAGAAGCAGTCATTGGGTCCAACCCACTCAATGGGAAGAAATTAACACAAGGGTTGAATACCAAGAGTTGGGGACTGTTGGGAGCGATGTCAGAAGCTGCCTACCACAGGGATGTAGGTACTCTTCTAAATGCTTTACAGATCTTCATGCATTTAGTCCTCATAAGAGACCTTAAGATAAATATGCTCTTACTGTGTTCATTTCACAGGCAAGTAAGTGCCAAGCAGTCAAGTAACTTTTCCAGGATCAGATAGCTAAAGTCAGTAGGATACAGAAATTTGAACCTAGGCTGTGTGGGTTTGGCATGTGCATTCTTTTCTTTCATGCTGCTTTTTAAGAAGTTGAGATATAATTAACATGTAAAATTATATGTGTATATTGTGGAATGATCACCACAGTAAGTCTAGTTAATATCCATCACCATACATAGTTGCCCCTGGAGAAAGAAATGGCAACCCACTCCATTATTCTTGCCTAGAAAATTTCATGGACAGAGGAGCCTGGCAGGCTAGGAGTCGCAAACAGTTGGACACAACCGAGTGACTAACACACACATACATAGTTGCAAGTTTTTTTCTTACCATGAGAATTTTAAAGGTCTCAGTCAGTAACTTCCAAATATACAATACAGTATTATTAACTATAGTCATCATGCTGTATGTGATATCCTCAAGACTTTATGGAATTTTGTAACTTTTGATCACTTTTGCCCATTTGACATCCCCTGCCCCCACTCCTCAGCTCTGGCAAAAGAAACCTGTTTTTTTTATTTTTAGATTTCACATATAAAAGATTTATTTTACTCTGACTTATTTCACTTAGCATAATGTCCTCAAAGTCCACCCATATTGTCACAAATGGAAGGATTTCCTTCTTTGTTATTGCTGAATAATATTCCACCTTGTGTATGTATGTATGTATACACATATATAGGTATATGTATATACACACACGTACATACAGCACACCAATGTCAGTATTCAAGTGACAGGTGGCATCTGGACTTCTTGGAAGAGGATTGGTCTGACAAAGATATTTAGAAGATGAAATTGACTAATTTGAGAAAAAGAATCACAACTGATTCCTGATTTGTTTCTGTATAGTACCCAGACTCCTCCAGTGCCAAGGAGTTAAAGAAAAATAGATTTAAATCTTTTCTTCTGTATTTTTTCCTTCCTTTTTCCCCTCCCCTTCCTTCCTTCCTTCCACAAATACTCACTGCCAACTATGTTCTGGGGAAAATACTAGATCCTGGGGAATTTATTTTTTTTAGCTCTCCAGATACAAAAGATATATTATTTTGAGCAGTTTATGAACAACCTGTAGTTGTTCCTGAATCATCTACTTAACTGTCACGTATTTCAACTTAAATGGTCTTCCTATTAAATGTACCAGTATTAAGTGTTGTGACAGTACTAGAAAATAAGCAATTTGTAAAGTATATGCATAAATTCTAGCCAGACTAACTATTCTGGCTTTCTCTATTAATTTGAGCAATTCCATGATGATGAAAATAATTTTACAATATTTCCAATTAAGTTTATCTTCACATTGCTTTTGTGTTCTTTGTCATAACACGTAGAATGATAAAATTCTGTTTTGCATATTATTAATGAATATGGGGCATGTTTTTCCATCTGGGTCATTAATAGCTCGCTTTTATTTAATTTCAGAAATGAGTTCAGTACTCAGCCTACAGATTATACAGTAACCAGCCTCTCTCAATGAATCACAATTCTGTTAAGCTCCCAACCCACTTTTTCCCACACTTGCGCCAATCTAGAACAAGCCAAATCCTGATGTTCTACTTCAGCTAAGTTGGTTGCACAAAATTTAGAAGTCATTAGCAAGAAATCTGACCCAGAACCAATATAGGCCCTCACACACATGAAGAAAAGATGAAAATAACAAAGTCTTATTGAATAGCAAAGGGAACTGTATTCAATATTCTGTGATAAAACCATAATGGAAAAGAATATGAAAAGATAATATATACATATAACTGAATCTTTTTGCTCTACAGAGAAATTAACACAACATCATAAATCAAAATACTTCAGTAGAACTAAAAAAAAGTGGGTTAAAAAAAGATGAAATTGCACAATCCACATTAGATTGGGTAGATCTAATCCACATTGGTTAGATCAACATTAACCATTCCCTAGTTTATGATTTGAGAAGATCACTGAAGTGGCAACCCTGCTTCTTATTTACAAATGACTTTAAAACAATGGGAACAGTAACTGTTCTATTTTTAGCTTCTGCTGAGTATTTAGATGATTACCAAGAAAAGTATATTGTAAACAGCAGCCTATAGAAAATATCAGGAAAGAAAACAATGTTGCTTAGGAAAATCTAACCTATTGAATTTCGAATAGTGTATGGGCTACCAATTTAGCGCTAGGATATTCTGAGAAAAGACAACTATTTCTAAGGAATCTATCTGGAAGAGTCTCACAATAGCTCCATTTGGGCATTTAAAAAGTTGTCATGTTGTTGCCATGGAAATATTCTGATGATTTACAGGGCTGCGTCAGAGCACTTTTATTTGTCTATTAGAATTGTGAGAATTTCTTTTACAAAAGTGCTCAATTTTATGTGCCTAAGAAGCCAATTCCCGGTTAGAGAATAGCTTACTCTATTTTGGAAAAGGGAATGGCAACCCACTCCTGTATTCCTGCCTAGAGAATCCCAAGGACAGAGGAGCCTGTCTCCTCTGTCCGTGGGCGGACTACAGTCCACGGGGTTGCAGAGTGGAACATGACTGAGCGACTAACACACAAGAAGCCAATGCAGATATTCTCCAAAGATACCATCATCATGACTCAAATGAAATTAGCATACCAAAGGATTTCTATTTAACTGCTGGAAGTGCTCTCTGGGTCACAATCAGTCTATCAGGCAGGCATGCATGCTCAGTCGTGTCTGACTCATTGCAACCCTGTGGACTGTAGCAGGTCAGGCTCCTCTGTCCATGGAATTCTCCAGGCAAGAATACCAGAGTGGGTTGCCATTTCCTCCTCCATTTAGCAAGGCTTTAAAAAACCCTAACTGAGAACCTAGCATACTTCTAGTACCCTGGGGTTGTGGAACACCACACGTGCTGCACACCAAGACCTAATGGGGAGCTTTATCAAGTACATGAACATACGTGGTGCCAAACCTTAAGAGTCTCATTGGTAGGATCTGGCACCAGCCTCCTGGGAGTCTGCTTTTATTCTTATTTTTAACCTCCCATGTGATTCTAGTGATTTATTGGAACTGGGAACTCTTCCTGCAGAGATTGTCAAAGTCTGGTCCCTGGACCTATATCACTAGCATCACCTGAGAACTTGTTAGGAATACAAATTCTTAACCCCATTCAGATTTATTATAAATCATAGGCTCTGGCAAACCCCATGGCAAAGAAATGCAAAAAAGCAAAATGGCTGTCTGAGGAGGCCTTACAAATAGCTGTGAAAAGAAGAGAGGCGAAAAGCAAAGGAGAAAAGGAAAGATATAAGCATCTGAATGCAGAGTTCCAAAGAACAGCAAGAAGAGACAAGAAAGCCTTCTTCAGCGATCAGTGCAAAGAAATAGAGGAAAAGAACAAAAGGGGAAAGACTAGAGATCTCTTCAAGAAAATTAGAGATACCAAGGGAACATTTCATGCAAAGATGGGCTCGATAAAGGACAGAAATGGTCTGGACCTAACAGAAGCAGAAGATATTAAGAAGAGGTGGTAAGAATACATGGAAGAACTGTATAAAAAAGATCTTCAGGACCCAGATAATCATGATGATGTGATGACTAATCTAGAGCCAGACATCTTGGAATGTGAAGTCAAGTGGGCCTTAGAAAGCATCACTACGAACAAAGCTAGTAGAGGTGATGGAATTCCAGTTGAGCTGTTTCAAATCCTGAAAGATGATGCTGTGAAAGTGCTGCACTCAATTTGCCAGCAAATTTGGAAAACTCAGCAGTGGCCACAAGACTGGAAAAGGTCAGTTTTCATTCCAATTCCAAAGAAAGGCAATGCCAAAGAGTGCTCAAACTACCACACAATTGCACTCATCTCACATGCTAGTAAAGTAATGCTCAAAATTCTCCAAGCCAGACTTCAGCAATATGTGAACCGTGAACTCCCTGATGTTCAAGCTGGTTTTAGAAAAGGCAGAGGAACCAGAGATCAAATTGCCAACATCCGCTGGATCATGGAAAAAGCAAGAGAGTTCCAGAAAAACATCTATTTCTGCTTTATTGACTATGCCAAAGCCTTTGACTGTGTGGATCACAATAAACTGTGGAAAATTCTGAAAGAGATGGGAATACCAGACCACCTGACCTGCCTCTTGAGAAATCTGTATGCAGGTCAGGAAGCAACAGTTAGAACTGGACATGGAACAACAGACTGGTTCCAAATAGGAAAAGGAGTACGTCAAGGCTGTATATTGTCACCCTGCTTATTTAACTTATATGCAGAGTACATCATGAGAAATGCTGGACTGGAAGAAACACAAGCTGGAATCAAGATTGCTGGGAGAAATATCAATAATCTCAGATATGCAGATGACACCACCCTTATGGCAGAAAGTGAGGAGGAGCTAAAAAGCCTCTTGTTGAAAGTGAAAGAGGAGAGTGGAAAAGTTGGCTTAAAGCTCAACATTCAGAAAACGAAGATCATGGCATCTGGCCCCATCACTTCATGGGAAATAGATGGGGAAACAGTAGAAACAGTGTCAGACTTTGTTTTTTTGGGCTCCAAAATCACTGCAGATGGTGACTGCAGCCATGAAATTAAAAGGCGCTTACTCCTTGGAAGAAAAGTTATGACCAACCTAGATAGTATATTCAAAAGCAGAGACATTACTTTGCCGACTAAGGTCCGTCTAGTCAAGGCTATGGTTTTTCCTGTGGTCATGTATGGATGTGAGAGTTGGACTGTGAAGAAGGCTGAGCGCCGAAGAATTGATGCTTTTGAACTGTGGTGTTGGAGAAGACTCTTGAGAGTCCCTTGGACTGCAAGGAGATCCAACCAGTCCATTCTGAAGGAGATCAACCCTGGGATTTCTTTGGAAGGAATGATGCTAAAGCTGAAGCTCCAGTACTTTGGCCACCACATGCGAAGAGTTGACTCATTGGAAAAGACCCTGATGCTGGGAGGGATTGGGGGCAGGAGGAGAAGGGGACGACCGAGGATGAGATGGCTGGATGGCATCACGGACTCAATGGACGTGAGTCTGAGTGAATTCCGGGAGTTGGTGATGGACAGGGAGGCCTGGCGTGCTGTGATTCATGGGGTCGCAAAGAGTCGGACACGACTGAGCGACTGAACTGAACTGATAGGCTCTGGAGTTAACAATCAGTGGTTTTTAAATTTATTTTTATTTTTGGCTTTGGTGGGTCTTCGTTGCTGGATGGCTGTCTTTCCGCTCACACTGTTCACTGAACCCAGGTAGATAAGGCACGACCAGGGAAGCTGGAAGAAGACTTGAAGAGCCATGGGGACTGCAGACACGTTCATTCTCTCCGGCCAGCAGCGTTATAGCTATGGAGAGAAAGCATTAGCTAAGCCCGCCACTTAGTGATGAGTGCCCAGTGCTGCAGTTAACTGGTCTATCAAGTCATGGATTGAAGGCATGGCAGAAGCATAGGTGGCACACTTTATTCAGTTCCCTGGAGTCCACAGTCATCCCCCAAGAGCCATCAGGCTTCCAGACAGGCCACACTGGGAGTTGAATGGGCTCTGTGCAGGATGTACAGTGTCCACTTTTGCCAGCTCAGCAATGGTGGCGCCTATTTTCTAGTGGCCACCTGGTACACGATATTGTCTCATAGTCACTGTCCTCTGGGGTGTCAGCAACAGCTGTGGGGATGCTTTGCATATCCCCTCACAACTGCCTTCACAACATGCACTCGGAGATGGAATTCCCCCACAGAGGTCCGCAACACAAGACCTTTTCAGACATCTATCCCCAAAATGTATTCCAGAATTGAGGACACATACACAGTGCACGTTGCACAGAAAGCCTTCCAATTTCCAGTGGTAAGGACACAGCCTTTACTTCAGTGCTTTGGTCGTCGTAGCCATCCATGTATGCACCGCAGCAGGAAACTGTTCTGGTTTGCCATGTACCAGGCTGCATTCAGCACCAGGGTCAACCAGGGCCATTACTCTTTGTACACTGAACGGTGACCAGTGAATTGCAAGTTCCACGTGGGGCCTCCGGTCTCTGCTTGGGCTCTCTGGATGGGCATCTTGGCCTGAGCCCTATTTAAAGTGGAACAGGGCATCAACAGAGACATCCCCAGTTGGCATTAAGTCCTCTAGTTGAACAACCTGTACTTCATGGACCCTTCTTTTTACACTTGGTAAACTGCTGCTCCGGGCTCAATTGTTTCCATAGCTCTAAGAATACAGCATTAGGATGCTTATCAGTTTTTTTTCCGTCGAGTCTTGCTGTTAGCGAATCAGCCCACATTTGTAACCGTGTCGCCTGGGTGGGGCCTTATGTTTATTCTCTCCCGGCAGCAGCAGCCAGCAGTCTTCAAAGACTACTGCTCACTAAGACAGACAGAAGTGGCCATGGCCAAGCGGGCACGCAGGCACAGCGCTGCCAAGGTCAGCAATATCTGTGTTTATAGAACATAAGGTATGAGGCTGTGAGAGCAGGGCAGCAAAGCCTGGCTGATGCCGTGTTGTCAGTCAGTTTCTTCGTGACGGCTTTTCTCTAGCAATGGTGAGCTGGGGCTGCTCTCCAGTCGTGGTGCACTAGCTTCTCACTGCAGTGGCCTGTGTTGCTGCAGAGCGCAGGCTCTGGGGCGCAAGGGCTCAGTAGTTTGGGCTCACAGGTTCTAGAGCCTGGGCTCAGTAGTTGTGGCGCACAGGCTGAGTCGCCCCAAGGCACCTGGGATCTTCCTGGACCAGGGATGGAAATTGCCCTTTCATTGCAAGGTGGATTCTTAATCACTGGACCACAAGGGAAGCCCAGCAATCTGTGTTTTAACAAGTCCACAAGATGACAAATTCAGAGGATCTTGGCCTTTTCTCCAGACTGAGATAGATGCTGAAGTTCTTTCTTTCTTTGCTGCCTAGCTAAGGAACTAGGATGGACTTACTCTCCCTTGTAGGTAGCCAGTCACTCTCTGCTCTTTACTCTGAGAGAGTCTGAAGAAGTGTGGAGCGAAATATGTTTCCTCATCCCACTTCCTTGCTGCTTGGCAAGGTGATATGTAGAGAGAGTTTTGTTTTCAGGGAAAATGGAAAGAGGATTACAAACAATAACCAACATAGGGAAGTGGCAGAAGTCCTAAGATTGAAAAAAAAAAAAACCTTCTGTCCGGGCCCAGGGCCTTCTATCTTCTGTTTTGACTCCTGAATATGGAGCTCACATCCTCCCTATTTCTCACTTCACCTTCAGCAAAGCCATATGACTCTTCACAGTAACTCAGGGCCTAAAAATAAATAAAACCATGCAATAGATATCCTCTTTCAGCATGAAAGTTTTCTTTTTTACTTTTAATGAAAATAACTCTAAAATGAATTTTGTTCAGTATATTCTGGATTTTTCTCGATCATCTAGTGTGTTATAATGAACACGAATTGTCCTACAACAATCAAAGATATCATGGATTATTGAAGACTGAAGACACATTTGCATAATAAATTATCTCAGATGTCTAGGATTTTTTTCTTGTATTCTAAATTTTTGTCTTTCTTCTCACTCTCAAGCTATCAGAAAACATGTCCAAGTATCTTTCTCAATATTCTTCACCTTGCTCCTAATTTTTTGCTTTTGATGTGTGGGGGCTGGGAAATCAGAAAACAAGTTTGTTACATCTATGTTTTAAAAAAGGGAACAACACGTTGGGAAATTTTATTTTTCACTGATATTACTCAGTGTTAGTGAGGTTGTATTAAAGCTAATATATCCTGATATTGTCCATAAAAATGTGACATAATCCTTTGGGAAAATAGTATGGCACTATATGCCCAGATCCTTAAACTGTTCATACTGTTTAATAAAACATTTTAGGAATTTCCCTGGTAGTTCAGTGGTTAAGAATCCGCCTGCCAATGCATGGGACATGGATTTAATCCCTGATCCAGGAACCAAGATTCCACATGCTGTGGAACAACTAAGCCTGTGTACCACAACTGCTAAAGCCTGCGTGCCCTAGAGGCCTGCTCTGCAATGAGATAAGTCTCCACGAGAAGCCTGCGCACTGCTCGTAGAGAGTAGCCCCTGCTCACCGCATCTAGAGAGAGCCTACAGGCAGCAACAAAGACTCAGTGAAGCCAAAACATAGATAACATTTTACTTCCAGAACTAATATAAGAAAATAATTTATCATAAAAACATTTATCCACAATAAAGTTTCTTGTTTTATCATTTAAATAGGAAAAATCTGGACATAATCAGAATATTTATTAGTAAAAGTATTTTTAGGTCAATTCTTTTTAAAATTCTTTGATTTAATGTTTCCTAAACTGATAGATTGGAGAAGGCAGTGGCACCCCACTCCAGTACTCTCTCCTGGAAAATCCTGTGGATGGAGGAGCCTGGTAGGCTGCAGTCCGTGGGGTCACTAACAGTCGGACACGAATGAGCCACTTCATTTTCACTTTTCACTTTCATGCATTGGAGAAGGAAATGGCAACCCACTCCAGTGTTCTTGCCTGGAGAATCCTAGGGACGGGGGAGCCTGGTGGGCTGCTGTCTATGGAGTCACACAGAGTCGAAGGAAAAATCTGGACATAATCAGAATATTTATTAGTAAAAGTATTTTTAGGTCAATTCTTTTTAAAATTCTTTGATTTAATGTTTCCTAAACTGATAGATTGGAGAAGGCAGTGGCACCCCACTCCAGTACTCTCTCCTGGAAAATCCTGTGGATGGAGGAGCCTGGTAGGCTGCAGTCCGTGGGGTCACTAACAGTCGGACACGAATGAGCCACTTCATTTTCACTTTTCACTTTCATGCATTGGAGAAGGAAATGGCAACCCACTCCAGTGTTCTTGCCTGGAGAATCCTAGGGACGGGGGAGCCTGGTGGGCTGCTGTCTATGGAGTCACACAGAGTCGGACACGACTGAAGTGATTTAGCAGTAGCAAACTGATAGATAAAAAGATTTCTGAAATAAGTTTAGCATATGTGCATATAACATTAAATGAAAGAGATAATCCTGTTATGTTTTGCAGAGCTTAGAAATAATATAATAGTAATGGCTAATTACTTCATTTACGTTAACTCATTTAAACCCCATAAAAAAAACCCTGTTAAGTAGTATTATAAACTTCATTTAATAGATGAAGAAATTGTTATTAAGAGCATAAGTAACTGGAGAATAATTGCTAGAGCTGATATTCAGACCCAAGCAAGGTGGGTAAAAAAGCTCATGCTTCTAGCCACTAGGGCTTTAAATAGGGACATCTCAGGTTATGCTTGCTGAACTAGAACAATTATCCATGGTGCCCCATTTCGTCCTCTGAAGTCCTAATTGAGAGGATAAGTCATATGGTTGCACTAGCTCTAGGTGTACACAGCGATCTCAGCAATTCTCAGAGGATCAGAAACTGTAGGGTTTTCTGACACTGAATACATGTGGAATAAAATAGGAGAGGGACCTAGACATGACTAATGCAAGGGCATGTATGATCACGAAGGATCAGTGACTAAGTGGGCCTCATGCCTGGAGGCTGTCAAAGCCAGGAGGGGGTCCAGGGGAAACTAGTATGGGGGTAGTGGGTTCCTATGGCAGGAAGAGTGACTTCAGTTATAACAGACTGCAGAAACGGTCACCATTCGCCTCCCAAGGAGTGGTATCTATTTCCTCCCCAACCCCCTTGGATCTGGGCCAGCTTCATGACTTTCTTTGACCAAAAGAGTGTGATGAAAGTGACGCTGGGTGGATTCTGAACACTGTTACCATGAAAACAAGCCTGAGTTAGCCTGGTGAGAGATGAGCGATCACATGGACAGGAACCAGGTGGCCCCAGCCAAGATCCAGATGCCCATCAGACACGCAGGGGAGGCCGCTCAGGACCAGTAAGACTCCAGCAGACCAGCCAGCTGACTGCACACCCAGCAGCTGACTACAAATTCATGAACAGGACCACGGAGTGGCTGCCTGCTGAGCCCAAATTGCTGACCCACCAGAACTGTGGGCTGAATAACTCAGTGTTATTTTAAGCCACTGAGATTTGGAGTGGTTTGGGATACAGCAAAAGCTAACTAACATTTCAGGAAATCCTTGCAAATATCTCCAGCTTCCACTCTTCAGAGGTCTAGGCAGTGTTTCTTTGGGCAGGAGAAATGCTTGGGGCAGGGGTGAGATCTGTGGGTCTAAAGTTACTCAGGAAAAAATATGAAGATCACTGAGTCTGGAAAAATCAGCCTTAAGATAATATACAATAAGATGTGTTTGGTCACTTCTTTCAAAAAATAAATAATATGTGTTGCAAAATGTGATAAGAACAGATAAAGTTTTGCCAAATTTCTAACAGAAATTTCTTTATCCAGAAATTATTCTTTTTGTTTTTTAATGCAGCTGTTGAAGAGAAACCTGTTCAAGAGGAACTCATCAGACCTGCTCCTCCATGAAGTCAAATGCTAGAATTACAACTGAATGTTACCACAGCCCATATAACTTTTGCCTCAAGAGAGGTTATAAAGAAACAACATTGCCTCTTTGAAGCAGATTCTTGTTCATTCTACAAGTTTGGCTGTAAACTGCAGACAAACCTCTGTTTCATAGCCAAGATAAATAAATGAGATCAGAACTGCTTCAGTTCAGTTCAGTCGCCCAGTCGTGTCCGACTCTTTGCAGCCCCATGAACTGCAGCATGCCAGGCCTCCCTGTCCATCACCAACTCCTGGAGTCTACCCAAACCCATGTCCATTGAGTCTTGCTTGTAAGTTTGCAAAAAGTAATTCATCTCTCAAGCAGAGGTAATGTCTAGCATTGTTTTATATATTTATTTTTTTGTTGAGGTATATTTCACCTATTACAGAATTAACCATTATAAAGGGTACAAGTCAGTGGCATTTAGTGTATTTACCATGTTCTGTAACTACCACTTTTCTCTAGTTTCAATACTTTTTTCACCCCTCCAAAACACCCATACCATTAAGTAATCACTGTGTCCTCCTCTAATCCCCTGATAACCACTAATATACTTTTTATATCTTTGTGGATTGCCTATTCTGGATATATCATATTAAAAGAATCATTCAATATGTGACCTTTGTGTCTAGTTTCTTTCTTAGCATAATGTTTTCAAGGTTCATCCAAATTGTGGAAAGTATTCAACTCAGGTCAGTTCAGCTGCTCAGTCGTGTCCGACTCTTTATGATCCCATGGACTGCAGCACGCCAGGCCTCCCTGTTCATTGCTAACTCCCGGAGTTTACTCAAACTCTTGTCCATTGAGTCGGTGATGCCATCCAGCTATCACATCCTCTGTTGTCCGCTTCTCCTCCTGCCTTCAATCTTTTACAGCATCAGGGTCTTTTCAAATGAGTCAGTTCTTTACATCAGGTGGCCAAAGTACTGAAGTTTCAGCTTTAGCATCAGTCCTTCCAATGAATATTCAGGACTGATTTCCTTTAGGATGAACTGGTTGATCTCCTTGTAGTCCAAGGGACTCTCAAGAGTCTTATCCAACACCACAATTCAAAAGCATCAATTCTATGGTGCTCAGCTTTCATTACAGTCCAACTCTCACATCCATATATGACTACTGGAAAAACCATAGCTTTGACTGGGCAGATCTTTGTCAGCAAAGTAATGTCTCTGCTTTTTAATATGCTGTCTAGATTGGTCATAACTTTCCTTCCAAGGAGCAAGTGTCTTTTAATTTCATGGCTGCAGTCACCATCTGCAGTGATTTTGGAGCCCCCCAAAATAAAGTCTCTCACTGTTTCCACTGTTTCCCCATCTATATGCCATGAAGTGATGGGACCAGATGCCATGATCTTCGTTTTGTGAATGTTGAGTTTTAAGCCAACTTTTTCACTCTCCTCTTTCACTTATTAGTACATCCTTATTTTTAGTGACTAAATTATATTTCATTATATGTATATACCATAATTTGTTTATGCATGTATTCATTGATGAGTATCTGGGTTATTTCCATCTTTTGGCTATTATGAATAATATTGCCATTAACATTTGCATATGAGTTTCTGTTTGGACACACATTTTCTTTTCTCTTGGTTATTTACCTAAAAGTGGAATTGCTGTGTCATATGGCAATTCTATATAAAACATTTTGAGAAATCTCTAGCATTGTTAAAAATAGGTAGAGAATAAAAGGAAAAACAGAAATACCCTTTGACTAGCTTCTGTCTCTTGGTCCCCTAAAATCTTGGTGTCCTAAAATTTTTTTCTTATTGTCCATTATAAAAAATTAAAAATAGGCCTAAGATTAAAAAGATTAATACTATTTTCAAATGATGCACGAAAGAGAGAAAAAATATATCTAAAAATATATATCAGGCAAATGATAAATTAGTATTTTTCAAGAGAGAAAAAGGAGAAGGCAATGGCAACCCACTCCTGTACTCTTGCCTGGAAAATCCCATGGGTGGAGGAGCCTGGTATGCTGCAGTCCATGGGGTTGTGAAGAGTCGGACATGACTGAGCACTTCACTTTCACTTTTCACTTTCATGCATTGGAGAAGGAAATGGCAACCCACTCGAGTGTTCTTGCCTGGAGAATCCCAGGGACAAGGAAGCCTGGTGGGCTGCCGTCTATGGGGTCTAATAGAGTTGGACACGATAGAAGTGACTTAGCAGCGGCAGCAGCAAGAGAGAAAAAAATTTTTTTAATGATAAAAAGAACATTTATCCAAGAAGATGTAATAGTTATGACATTATGTGGAGCCAGCCTCAGATCTTCAATATATATATAAATCAAAATCAGGTTGGAAATACAATAAGAAATAGATGATTTTATAATTATAAGCAAGATTTTAAACATAGTCTTTCTTAAAGACTGACAGATCATATTTGCCAAAAACAAATTTTTTGAGAATTTAATTAACACAATTAACAGGCTTCATCTAGTAGATAAACATAAGAATCTGAGCCAAACACATTGCTTTCTAAGAGGTAGTTTCTAAGCAGTTGTTAGGCACACATGCAGCTGAAGTCAAGTTGTTAATGTTTGTGTGTGTGTGCAGGAGTGTTTGCTGATGGGGCTAAAGTATTGGGCTTTATTTCTAAATCTATCAACTTGCTGAATGACCACTCAAGGCTTTGACCTCGGATTCCTCATTAGTAAAATTCATAGTTTTACTGAATACAATTAATTAGGCAAGTACACGTTGAATGTGCTTTGTACATACTGGCACTGAGCTATTCAGTTCAGTTCATTTGCTCAGTCATGTACAACTCTTTGTGACCCCATGGACTGCAGCATGCCAGGCTTCCCTGTCCATCACCAAATCCTGGAGTCTACTCACACTCATGTCCATCGAGTTGGTGATACCATCCAACCATCTCATCTTCTTTCCTCCCCTTCTCCTCCTGCCTTCAATCCTTCCTACTATCAGGGTCTTTTCCAATCAGTCAGTTCTTCACATCAGGTGGCCAAAGTATTGGAGTTTCAGCTACAGCATCAGTCCTTCCAATGAATATTCAGGATTGATTTCCTTTAGGATGAATGGTTGGATCTCCTTGCAGTCCAAGAGACTCTCAAGAGTCTTCTCCAACACCACAGTTCAAAAGCATCAATTCTTCGGTGCTCAGCTTTCTTTATTGTCCAACTCTCACATCCATACATGACTACTGGAAAAACCATAGCCTTGGTTAGATGGACCTTTGTGGGCAAAGTAATGTCTCTGCTTTTTAATATGCTGCTTAGGGGAAGCCTGGTGGGCTGCCGCCTATAGGGTCGCACAGAGTTGGACACGACTGAAGTGACTTAGCAGCAGCAGCAGCAGCAGCAGTAGCAGGTTGGTCATAGCTTTTCTTCAAGAAGCAAGTGTCTTTTAATTTCATGGCTGAAGTCACCATCTGCAGTGGTTTTGGAGCCCAAGAAAATAAAGTTAGCCACTGTTTCCACTGTTTCCCCATCTATGTGCCATCAGATATGCAGATGACACCACCCTTATGGCAGAAAGTGAAGAGCAACTAAAAAGCTTCTTGATGAAAATGAAAGAGGAGAGTGAAAAAGTTGGCTTAAAGCTCAACACTCAGAAAACGAAGATCATGGCATCCGGTCCCATCACTTCATGGGAAATCCATCACTTCATGGGAAATAGATGGGGAAACAGTGGAAACAGTGTCAGACTTTATTTTTTTGGGCTCCAGAATCACTGCAGATGGTGACTGCAGCCATGAAATTAAAAGACGCTTACTCCTTGGAAGAAAAGTTATAAGCAACCTAGATAACATATTCAAAAGCAGAGACATTACTTTGCCGACAGGTCCGTCTAGTCAAGGCTATGGTTTTTCCAGTAGTCATGTGTGGACATGAGAGTTGGACTGTGAAGAAGGCTGAGCGCTGAAGAATTGATGATTTTGAACTGTGGTATTGGAGAAGACTCTTGAGAGTCCCTTGGACTGCAAGAAGATCCAACCAGTCCATTCTGAAGGAGATCAACCCTGGGATTTCTTTGGAAGGACTGATGCTAAAGCTGAAACTCAAGTACTTTGGGCACCTTATGCGAAGAGTTGACTCATTGAAAAGACTCTGATGCTGGGAGGGATTGGGGGCAGGAGGAGAAGGGGACGACAGAGGATGAGATGGCTGGATGGCATCACTGACTCGATGGACACTGAGTCTGAGTGAACTCCGGGAGATGGTGATGGACAGGGAGGCCGGGTGTGCTGCAATTCATGGGGTTGCAAAGAGTCAGACGTGACTGAGCGACTGAACTGAACTGAAGTGGAGGACAATATTCTATTGGGAGAATAAGGAGCAGTAAAAATGCATAGGGCCCTCTCTGCAGGGTCCTGTGAGATTTCTCATTAATTCTGGGCCTTACGAAAAGAGCAGTAGGGAGCCATTCAAAGATTTTAAATGAAGGATGGGGTGAGAATGAAGGTAAGAAGGCTAGTTTGAGAGTTGCCATAAGCTAGATGAGAGGTGATGATGATGTAAACTAATGAGTGAGTAGAGAAGTGAAAAAACAATTAATGGAATTGAATGATATTAAAGAGACAGGTTTTGGAGATTTACCGTGTGTGTGTGTGTGTGTGTGTGTGTGTATTAGGGGTGGAGACAGCTAGTCAAGAGAAGTTAAGGATTACTGGCACGCTTCCTATCTATGCCTGAGAAAGAAAATAAGTCACTGAGAAGAGCAGTGTTGAGTGTGGGCAGAAGTCAAGGTCAGACCTATTGGGTTTGCGGGCCTCTGTGGCAGCTATTTATCAGGCATTTGGATTTATGAATCTGGAGTCAGGTGAGAGATTTAAGCTGAGGAAGCTTTGGGAATCATCCCCATATAGACGGTGGCTGACCCCATGGGTCCTTTCCTTCCATGTCTGAAAGTCTGTTGAAGGACAGAAGAAGAGGGGATCCCGTTTCTCACAAATTAACCTACACTTCCTCCTCCAAACTTCCTTCACTGATATCTAAGGTGTCAGGAGCACCTTCTGAGAAGCGCATTCACCTTCGCAGGAAGTCTGAGGCTTCAGGGACCTCAGGAGGGGGCAGAGGTCCTCCCAATGACTGTGAACACTTCCTTCACTGGCGGTCATATCAGCAGTTTCTAGTACTACCAAGACTTCCAAACCCTGTTAACTAGAAGAAGAGCAAACAACCAGGGGCCGAGCTCCGTCCTGGAGAAGGGCCATCCCTGGGCCAGAACCGCGGGCTGTGAGCCAGGAGCCTGGAGCAAAGGCACGGGGCTATTGGGGTCTGCGGTTCCTGTGCCGGTCATTGCTGCCTTTCTGTTCCTCTAAGCCTGCTCCTGGAAGAAACTTCTGCTTCATCTTGTCAGGGATCTCAGAGGCCAGTGAATTCTGACTGCTAGAAGCGTTCCAAGGCTGTCACTTTGCTTATTTAACTTATATGCAGACTGAAAGAACCTTCGCAGGAAGTCTGAGGCTTCAGGGACCTCAGGAGGGGGCAGAGGTCCTCCCAATGACTGTGAACACTTCCTTCACTGGTGGTCAGATCAGCAGTTTCTAGTACTACCAAGACTTCCAAACCCTGTTAACTAGAAGAAGAGCAAACAACCAGGGGCCGAGCTCCGTCCCAGAGAAGGGCCATCCCTGGGCCAGAACCGCGGGCTGTGAGCCAGGAGCCTGGAGCAAAGGCACGGGGCTATTGGGGTCTGCGGTTCCTGTGCCGGTCATTGCTGCCTTTCTGTTCCTCTAAGCCTGCTCCTGGAAGAAACTTCTGCTTCATCTTGTCAGGGATCTCAGAGGCCAGTGATTCTGACTGCTAGAAGCGTTCCAAGGCTGTCACTTTGCTTATTTAACTTATATGCAGACTGAAAGGGTGGAAAGTTTATTTGTTCAGTTGTGTCTGATTCTTTCTGACCTCAGGGACTGTAGCCCCCCAGGTTCCTCTGTCCATGGAATTCTCCAGGCAAGAATACTGGAGTGGTTGCCATTCCCTTCTCCAGGGGATCTTCCCGACCCAGGAATTGAACCCAGGTCTCCAGCATTGCAGGCAGATTCTTTAACATCTGAGTGACCAGGGAAGCCCAGAATACATCTTGTGAAATTCTGGGCTGGATGAAGCACAAGCTGGAATCAAGATTGACAGGAGAAATATTAATAACCTCAGATATGCAGATGATACCACTCTAATGGCAGACAGAGAAGAGGAACTAAAAAGCCTCTTGATGATAATGAAAGAGGAGAGTGAAAAAGCTGGCTTAAAAATCAACAGTCAAAAAACTAGGATCATGGCATTTGGTTCCATCACTTCATGGCAAATAGATGGGGGAAAAATGGAAACAGTGACAGACTTTATTTTCTTGGGCTCCAAAATCACTGCAGACAGTGACTGCAGGCTTGAAATTAAAAGATGCTTGCTCTTTGGAAAAGAAGCTATGACAAACCTAGACAGCATATTAAAAAGCAGAGACATCACTTTGATGACAAAGGTCCA
This sequence comes from Aepyceros melampus, assembly GCA_006408695.1. Classification (NCBI taxonomy): domain Eukaryota; kingdom Metazoa; phylum Chordata; class Mammalia; order Artiodactyla; family Bovidae; genus Aepyceros; species Aepyceros melampus. Next base: position 729,937 of record SJXQ01012348.1, read on the forward strand.
TATAGTCAAAGCTGTGGTTTTTCCAGTAATCATGTATGGATGTGAGAGTTGGACCATAAAGAAGGCTGAGCACCAAAGAATTGATGCTTTTGAACTGTGGTGTTGGAGAAGACTCTTGAGAGTTCCTTGGACAGCAAGGAGATCAAACCAGCCAATCCTAAAGGAAATCAACCCTGAATATTCATTAGAAGGACTGATGCTGAAATTGAAGCTCCAATACTTTGGCCACCAAATGTGAAGAGCCAACTCATTGGAAAAGACCATGATGCTGGGAAAGACTGAGGGCAGGAGGAAGACGACAGAGCAGGAGATGATTGGATGGCATCACTAACTCAATGACGTGAGTTTGAGCAAATTCCAGGAGATGGTGAAGGACAGGGAAGTCTGACTTGCTGCAGTCCACGGGATTGCAAAGAGTCGGACATGACTGAGCAACTGAACAACAACAAGAAGAGTTCAGTTCCGAAGTCCACATATCCTCCCAGTGGTAAGTGTTATTTGGAGAACGTACAGCCCTACAATAATAAGTTCTATATAGAGTATTTTTGTATATCTGTTAAAATAAATTTTGGTACTGTAAAGGTGAGCTCTGTTGAGGAAAGACTCTCCCTAGAATGAAGAAACATTTGAAAATATAGAGTAGTAAAACAAGCAAAACAAAACAAACAAACTCCATTTATTAGCTGGTTGTACCCATTGTTCAGGCTAGACATAGTAAACTTCACTGAAGCAAAGGTTGCAGGAAACACTTGTTTCTGGATGCAGATACTTTTGAAAGGTGGTTGTTGAATCACTATGCCGAGATTCTTGGCCTCTGGAGGAGAAGAATTCAATCCGGGGCCAGAGACGAGGCTTGATCACTCAGAGCTTTTGTGTAATAAAGTTTTATTAAAGTATAAAGGAGATAGAGAAAGCTTCTGACATAGGCATCAGAAGGGGGTAGAAAGAGACCCCGCCTGTTAGTGTTAGCAATGGAGTTATATACTCCCCAGTGAATCCAAAGAATGTCTGGAGGTTGTAAAGTCCTCACCAGACCTACTCCCATAATTTACATTTTAAGATAACAGAATTAGCTAGAAGGTTTAATCCAGAGACTGTCCTCAGGCAGGATACATTGTTGTTATATAATCCTTGTAAAGAGCAGGTCTACTCCCAAAATTTACAGAATTAGCCAGAAGTTTAATCCAGAGACTGTCCTCAGGCAGAATACATTATTGTTGTATAATCCTAAGGAATGTAGAGAAGAAAAAAGTTTGTCCTTTCTTCCTCCTTGAGAATTTCAGACCCCTCTCTCCTTGGGGACCCCTAGACTTCTTATCAACCTGCCTAGGAAATGACTCTCTCACTTATATCCCTTACTCTCAGGTACCCTTAAATTTGCCTTGATGAATGAATGTTGAATGGATTTTGTAAATACTTTAGCCTTCCCGCAGGGCTCACTAGAGCAAACAGCTCATGCATGGGTCCTCAGTGGCTTGGTCATGTCTGACTTTTTGCAGTCTGAAGGACTGCAGCCCGCCAGGCCTTTCTGTCCATGGAATTTTCCAGGCCAGAATAATGGAGCATGTTGCCATTTCCTTCTCCAGGGGATCTTCCCAACCCAGAGATCTTCCCAACCCAGGGATCAAGCCCAGGTCTCCCACATTGCAGGCAGATTCTTTACTATTGAGCCACTGGGGAAGCCCTGCAAATAGCTCAGGTCTTTTTATTTCAGACACAGTTGCCCTTGGCACATTCCCTTATCTGTCCTCAGGGTACCTTCCATGTGCCAGGCATGGTGATAGTTGCTGAGATCTGCCAAAGGAAAAGACTACCATTCAATATCTAAACAAAAAACCAAATGTAATACTTACTGAAGCACAGTCTCTTCCAGCAAAGCAAGGAGCTGATTTTATACAGGGTTTGGTAAGTGCAGTTGAGGGATTGGTGGACTTTCAGGGGCAGGAGAGGGTTGATGCTAGCTGTGAAAACCTGCTTGCTTAGATTATGGTGTGGACTGGCTGGCTTTCAAAAGCACAGGGCTGTTTCTGGTTAACTTTCAAAAGTGTGTTCATTTAGGCAAGTTGCCATTGATTCATTAATGCAGTTTAGAACTGGTTCTGGTGGTTGCTTATTGCCATAGCTACAGAACATTTAATCTTTTCCTAGGAGTGTGGGAAATTCTTTTATTTTCAGGTCACTGCCTTCAAGAAAAATTATAACCTATGTAGAAGATAGTTATGCGGGCTATACCTACAGGAGGGACTTCCAGGTGGTGTAAAGAATCCACCTGCCAGTGTAGGAGACAGAAGAGACATGGGTTTGATCCCAGGGTCAGGAAGATCCCCTGGAGGAGGGCATGGTAACCCACTTCAGTATCCTTGCCTGGAAAATCCCAAGGAAGAGGAACCTGATGGGCTATAGCACATGGGGTTGCAAAGAGTCAGACATGATGAGTGACTGAGAACACACACACGTACACAGAAGCAGCCTAACAGAGAGCTTCAGCCCAGAGGATTGGATACTTTGCATTTACCTCTGTTCCTTCCTAAATCTCCAACCAGATGGTACTTAAGGGGTTAAAAAAGACATAAACTTGAATGAAAGAGGAGACCATGAGGGGAGAAAACAGTAGGATGCAGAAGAGCAGTTGAAAGGTGTCCATCCTGTTCTGGAAGCCAAAAGGCAGGTGGGCAAGACCCGCTGATCTGGCAGACCAGGGAAATCTGAACCACATTGCCTGCGGGAGAGAAGCTGAGATGCACAACCTTGCGTTAGGAGCCTGGAGCATCTCGGAGGTGTGGTGCCAGTTATCTCTGAAGGCAGGGGTAAGGGGTGGGGCGGAAGACAGAAAAACTGAAATTCTGTAAAGGAAACAGTTAGGCTGTTGTATCCATTTTTACACCCCAGGCAGCCAAATAACTTGCCCCAGCAGAAAATGGAAGGGCATTGAATTAGGAACTCCAAGTTCAGGGATAGAGGAAGGGCAGGGAGCTCTGTGGAAAGCAAGGGGATTAAATCGAAATCAGTACCTTGTGAAGTAAGATTCTAAAGCCTCTTTACCAACTTAGCTCCCAGAATTGACACTCACCAAGGTAAGAAATAGTGGGAGAGTTTCCCCTAGGGAAAGTGAACATTCCAGAGGAAAAGACCTAGAAATGCTAACACATTTGGGAGGCTGTGTGCCTTAGCAGATGGTTTGGCTCCTGCCCATCATTCTGCAATGAAGTCAACAAATCAGTACTTTCTATTTCCCCACTCAGGTCTTCTTATTGGGTTTTAGAGCCTCACACTTAACCATAAATGAATCAGTAAGAATTGCCAAATGTTTGAGGAAAGTCTTCTGCATGGAAAAGTCTAGAGATAAAAGCAAACACAAAAGAATTTTGAGGAAACTGAGAAAACAGAATAAAAAAAAAAAAACGAGACCTATAAATCATATTATTTTTATCACTTGCTATTTTGCCATATTAGAACAGTTATCAGTTTGTTTTTCAGTTTTACCATACAAATAAGCTTATCTGAATAGTTGATACTTTTAAATATGTTAGCTTAGAAAAAATTAGTCTATATAAACAACATGGAAAATCAAGTTATTAATTCAAAAGTACTTTTAAAACTAAACAGTAGGTATTTGCCTGGAGGACCAGTGGTTAAGACTTCGCCTTCCAATGCAGGGGGTGAGGGTTCAATTTCCTGATCAGGGAGCTAAGATCTCACATGTTTTGCAGCCACAAACATAAAACAGAAGCAATATTATAACAAATTCAATAAAGATGTTTTGAAAATAGTCCACATTAAAAAAAACTCTTTAAAAAAAACTAAATAGTAGTAATTATTTCTAAGAAAAAGAGGGCAATGAGAAATTCATGAAGCCTATTGCCAGTTGCTTTTTTTTTTTAATAAAAAACATTTAAATATAGTTCAGATTAATATGCCTGGTTCATTTCAGCTTCTTCACTGCCAAACCTGGGGAAGGGACAGCTATCTAGTTTCTCTTCCTTCTCTTGGTCTGTGACGATTAAGGTTTAGAAGTATCTGCTATATCAAACTTTAAACTCTGGATTACCCATGTTTCTCTTCATCTTGACAGATTTGGCATTCTTTCACCTGGTTGTGAGCACAAAGTCCTTGATTTCCTCAGTTACACGGGGCAAACAGGAGAGTGCTCAGGCCAACCAATCCCAGAGTGGAGGAAGCAAGAAAAATGGGGAAAATGCTACTGTAGCTATTTTGATGTTTTAAGTCCAAGAGCCAGGTTGGGGGCTGAACTACATTCATTTTTCAAGAATTTGTACTCAGCACCTAGTGCCATGTGTGGCACTATACTAGGTGCTGGTATTTACTTGTCTCATAATTGCATTTTAAGAAATATAAAATGATGGACTGAAAACCTTTTTAAATAAGATCATAAATTAAAGGTGAGGAAATGTCTCTGAAAATAGACAAAAAGACAAAGTGATGAAAATTGGGAAAGCAAATAGAAGAAAATTAGAAAATCAGCCCAAGAGACAGAACATCTGAATGATAAGCATTCTGCGGAGAGAGAAAAAGCAAAGTAGAGAGGAGGCAGTTATTGGAGAAATAATTTTTAAAAATTTCTCAGAATTGAGTGTCTGATTGGTGGGGTCCACTGAGGACACTAGGCCACTTCACTTAGAAGTTTCAGGCCCCTGGGATAAAAAGAGGATCAGAAAAGCTTTCAGGTTTAAAACAATATCACCTGTAAAGGATTCAAAATCATCATGGCACTGGCTACTCAACAGCAGCACCGAAAACTGGAAGACAGTAGAACATTGTCTTCAATATTTGGAGAGAAAAAATCATCAGCCTGGAATTGAAAAGTAGGCACTCCATTGCTGCCCTGCAAATAGACTCATCAGGCCCATCTTTCTAGATTCTATATATATGCGTTGAGATATTTGTTTTTCTCTTTCTGACTTACTTCACTCTGTAAAACAGGCTCTTGGTTCATCCACCTCATTAGGACTGACTCAAATTTATTCTTTTTATGGCTGAGTAATATTCCATTGCATATATGTACCACAACTTCTTTATCCATTCATCTGTCGATGGAAATCTAGGTTGCTTCCATGCCCTAGCTGTTGTAAATAGTATTACTATGAATATTGGGGTACATGTGTCTCTTCCAGTTATGGTTTTCTCAGAATATATGCCCATCAGTGCGATTGTTGGGTAATATGGTAGTTCTATTCCTAATTTTAAAAGGAATTTCCATACTGTTCTCCATAGCAGCTCAAGGAGCTCAAGTCAGGGGCTCTGTGACAACCTAGAGGGGTGGGAGTTGGGAGGGGAGGTTCAAGAGGGAGGGGACATTTGTATACCTATGGTTGATTAATGTAGTATGGCAAAAACAACACAATATTGTAAACCAATTATCCTCCAATTAAAAATTTTTTTAAAAGTTCAGTTCAGTTTAGTTCAGTCCCTCAGTCATGTCCGACTCTTGCAGTCCCATGAGTCACAGCACACCAGGCCTCCCTGTCCATCACCAACTCCTGGAGTTTACTCAGACTCATGTACATCGATTCGGTGATGCCATCCAACCATCTCATCCTCTGTCATCCCCTTCTCCTCCTGCCCCCAATCCCTCCCAGCACCAGGGTCTTTTCTAATGAGTCCACTCTTTGCACCAGGTGGCCAAAGTATTGGAGTTTCAGCTTCAACATCAGTCCTTCCAGTGAACACCCAGGACTGATCTCCTTCAGAATGGACTAGTTGGATCTCCTTGCAGTCCAAGGGACTCTCAAGAGTCTTCTCCAATACCACAGTTCAAAAGCATCAGTTCTTCGGCAATCAGCTTTCTTTACAGTCCGACGCTCACATCCATACATGACCACTGGAAAAACCATAGCCTTGACTAGACGGACCTTGGTTGGCAAAGTAATGTCTCTGCTTTTGAATATACTGTCCAGGTTGATCATAACTTTCCTTCTAAGCAGTAAGTGTCTTTTAGTTTCATGGCTGCAATCACCATCTGCAGTGATTTTGGAGCCCCCCAAAATAAAGTCTGACACTGTTTCCACTGTTTCTCCATCTATTTCTCATGAAGTGATGGGACCAGATGCCATGATCTTTGTTTTCTGAATGTTGAGCTTTAAAGCCAACTTTCTCACTCTCCTCTTTCTCTTTCATCAGGAGGCCTTTTTGTCATCTGCATATCTGAGGTTATTGATATTTCTCCTGGCAATCTTGATTCCAGCTTATGTTTCTTCCAGCCCAGCGTTTCTCATGATGTACTCTGCATATAAGTTAAATAAGCAGGGTGACAATACACAGCCTTGACGTACTCCTTTTCCTATTTGAAACCAGTCTGTTGTTCCATGTCCAATTCTAACTGTTGCTTCCTGACCTGCATACAGATTTCTCAAGAGGCAGGTCAGGTCGTCTGGTATTCCCATCTCTTTCAGAATTTTCCACAGTTTATTGTGATCCACACAGTCAAGTAGGCACTCTATCAATCACATGTAGGATAGAGTAAGTTTTAATCTCTAGTAGTTGAGTTACAGGAAACTAACTGAAGTAAATGGATAAGATCCAGAAAATAGGAAATCCATTAAAAAAAAAGAGCCAAAGGGAATTCTCAGGTGACCGTGAAGATAAACCTCTGATATCAGCACCTGAGCACCTGCAGCCCAGACTGAAGCAGCTTAGAAAGCTTTAAGAGAGGTGTCTTCAGGTAAACGAACTCTGAAGTACCTGAGGTGTTGGCACGTACTGAGATAGGGGCAACTGGATGAAAGTTCAGGGATGGTATAGTGATTGAAAATTAAATGAGGCCACCAGAGAAAGAGTAAAACATACATTTCTTTTGTTTTCTAGGCAAACACAAATATTAGGCAATTTCAAATTCCAGGGCAAGCACACACATGTACATGTGTGTATACAGTGCACTGCATGTGATTAGTCCACTGCAACCGTGCCCAGCACACAGGAAGTACTTAGTAAGTTGTAGTTACGTATACCATGTTGAGTGGTATTAGAGAGAAATATATTAAGTTCCAATTAAAAAAAATATTTATTTATTTGGCTGCGCTTGTGGCATGTGGAGTCCTTAGCATGGCATGCAAACTCTTAGTTGTGGCATGTGGAATCTAGCTCCGTGAACAGGGATCGAACCTGGGCCCCTGCATTGCCAGTGCTGAGTCTTAGCCTCTGGACCATCAGGGAAGTTCCTAAAGTTGCACCATTGAAAACAGAACTTAACTCTGTCAGGAGGAGATAGGAATGCTTTTCTAGTAGTAGAAAGCCCAGTTGGCTGAATAGAGTTTGACAGATGACAAGTGAGAAGAAGGACATTCCAGGTGGAGAAAAGTTATAAGCTGGAACACAGAAGTTTGGAAATTCATTGTGTGTTAAGCAAAGAAAATATGTGCCAAAGATTTATATCCTGCCAAGCTGACTTTCAACCCTAAATGCTATAGGCAAACCATTATGAACATTTAAAAACTCAGAGAATATTGTTTTCACGAACTCTTCTGAGGAATATACAGAAAATTAGCCTGAGATCGTCAAAGACTAAAGAGACCTTGCTTGATGTTAAAGACTACAGCACTGATCACTAATAGCTGTACATCACACAAAGAGAGGTAATCAGATATTATATACTTTCTAAGAAAACGGCACAGACTTGTGAAGCGACTGCGTTATGATAATTGAACCTGAGTCTAACTGTAAAGGAAACTTAAGAGAGGTGGAGACTATTTGAGAGAAAATTTGGAAGCACTTAGATGCTTAATTCCATAAGGAGAATGAGGGAATGGTGAGAGTCTTCTAATGTTGGTCAGGAGGGAGGAGGGACCAAGGAGGGAACCTTCCAGTGTTGATCACCTTCTAGTATTTAATCCAACACTCATGATTAGTGATACTTTCTGATGTCTCCTATGATCTCTGAACCACACAATTTTGTTTGGCCTTAGCAGGTGCAGAAGACTGAATTAATCATACAGCCCAATTCTGGTACATTATCTAGACTCCATCCGTAGTCTGAGCAAGGTCCTTCTCTTGTTTCATTTACGCCCTCTTACCCTCATTCCCACTTGTATCTCCTTCTCCTCCCATATGAAAGAATTCTAATCTATTTAACTTTAACGTGGTTCTATCTTTTAGTATTGTTCTTACAAAATGTGTATTGTTATTTATAAAAATGTGCATCTTATACCTCCAGGTCTTGGGTGGTATGCTTTCAGTCCAGCCGTATTTCAGTGTGTATATCTGATCTGTTGCCTCTAATTGCTGCACAGTGCTCCACGTGTGCATCTACCATATTTTACTAATCAATCCTCCCAGTGATGGACATCCAAATTACCCCCCACTCACTGTGCCACAAATACAGTCACAACAAACAACTTTGCATATGCCCTTTTATGGACTTGAGATCATTTCATCACTGGATGAAGCTTAAATATTGCCCAGTGCTCATTCAGTGATAACAAGTGTTTATGGAATATTGCTGGGCACTGTTTTTAGGTTCTAGGTATACAAGATAGACAAGATCTTTGATCTTGAATAGCCCAGTATTCCTACCTGGAGAATCCAATGGACCGAGAAGTCTGGTGGCTACAGTCCACAGGGTCGCAAAGAGTCAGACATGACTGAGCTACTAACACAACAAGGTAAGGAAACTAAATGAATTTTTACTGATAGTAAAAAGCTTTATGTGGAAAACTGAAACTGTAGAATGTGCTAATGTCAGGGTTTCTACTTAGGTAGATAAGAATGAACACTACAGTTGAGACCTGAATGGCAAAATAAAGTCGACTAAGTGAAGAGTTGGGTTAGCAACCTCCTAGACAGATAGCATGGCAAGTGTAAGGGCCCTTAGGAGGGAATAACCTTGACATGTGGGGACAGCAGCAAAAAGGCTCAGTGTAGGTAGATTATAGAGGATGAGGGGGAGTGTGGTGGAAGACAAGGATTACCTATTGCTGCATTCACAATACTACTGCACATTGATCAGCTTAAAATGACACAGTTTCTGTGAATCAGAAATCCAGGCACAGCTTTGCTGGGTCTTCTGAGCAAGGTGAGGGCTGGGTTCTCATCTGAGGCTCATCTGAGGCTTGACTTCCAAGCTCATGAAGTTGTTGAGAGAACTCAGTTCCTTTCAGGCTGTTGGACAAAGGGCCTCCATTTCTTGCTGGCTGTCAGCTGGAGGCTGCCTTCAGTTCCTTGTCACGTGAGCTTTTCCCGCATGGCTGTTTGCTTCCTCAAAGCTAGCAAGGGAGAGAGAGTCTCCTTGTAAGGTGGGTTGCAATCTTATGAAATGTTATTGGTGTGGTAGCCCTCCATCACCTTTGCTGCATTCTATTGAGTAAAAGCATGTCCAGTCCCCATCTATTCAATGGGAGAAGATTACACAAGGTGTGAATACCAGAGGAAGGGGTCATGGGGGCACCTGAGACTCTGCCAGCCACAATAAAGTAACACAGGTTTGGCGGGGGAGGTTAATATCAAGAGAGTCGTTATAAGTATGGATATTTTTTCCAAGTGGGGTAGAAAATCATTAGGAGCTTTGAACAGGGGATTGCATCAATTTAAATTCTTACATACTCCTCTGCTTTGGTATCTTGGATAAATTGTAGTGGGGCCAGCAGAGAAATAAGAAAGCCAGAGGAAGCTGTTGCTAAACTCTAAATAGGAAATTAGTGGTCTGGCTTAGGTGATAGAACATATAGAAAGAAGTGGGTAGATTGAGATATACATTGGAGGCAGAGTTAACAGTACTTGCTGATAGTTTATTATATGACTGTTCACAGATAGGTAAGTTTGCCCAAGTTAACAAGTACTGCCATTGAAAGAGCTAGAATTAGGCCTGTGCCTGCACAATTCTTAGTTCTTAGTTCTGCTATGCCACTGTAGATGTCATGAGGCACACAGTACATACTTTCTCTATAACTCCCACTTCCTATCCTCTGTCTCTCACCTTCAAATATTGCTTTTGACAAACAAACCAACAAAGTACAGTTTGCTATGAAGAAGAGGGGGTCTTCCTGCATCTCTAGAAGGTATTTTTGAAATTGGTAACATTAATATTGCAAGTGGTAGATAAGAATAGCAAAAGCAATGGTCTCAGAGGGTGGAATATCCCTACTCCAGTATTGCAATTTGTTTTTGTTGTTCAGTAGCTCAGTAGTGTCCGATTCTGTGACCCTGTGGACTGCAGCATGCCAGCCTTCCCTGTCCTTATCTCCTGGAATTTGCTCAAACTCATGTCCATTGAATTGATGATGCCATCCAACCATCTCATCCTCTGTCATCCTCTTCTCCTGCCTTCAGTCTTTCCCAGCATCAGGGTCTTTCCCAATGAGTTGGCTCTTTGCATCATGTAGTCAAAGTATTGGAGCTTCAGTTTTAGGATCAGTCATCTCCTTTAAAGCTTTAATTAAAGATGCATGGTTTCAAAGTAGTTTCCAAGAGACTGAAAAAATATCAATGTTGCAATGAGTCTGAAACAGATGTAGGGACATTCAGACCAAATAACAAGAAGCAGCTCCATTATTTGGAGGGGGATGTAGAGCTTTCTCAACCCAATTTTGCCTGATTTTAATTCCAGACAAAAGAATCCAAAGAAAATACTTTTAGTTGGGCAGCTGGGAGGGAACACTGGAAAGAGAAGTAGAGAAGTGACATAGAAAAAGAGAGGAAAGTAATGAAAGGTACACTATTAAACTAGTTATCACGTGGGAAAACTCTGAGAGAGAATGCAACATACCAGTCTCAGGATTGTCCTACCCGAGGGAAGAAGGACCTGAAAAATCATGGGGGAAAACTGCGCCTTGTGTGTGCATGGGGGGAGGGTGTGACGGAAAAATATAGCCTGCCATATTAGTAACGAAGTTTGTAGCCATCAAGCCATCACATTATAGCCACTCCAAGCCTTCAGGGAACTTAGGATAGAAACAGGATGTCCACATCTCTACAGATGACCCAGTTTAGTTCCTTTTTATGGCTGAGTAATATTTCATTGTATATATGTACCACATCTTCTTCACTTTATCTATTCCTCTGATGATGGACATTTGGGTTCCTTCCATGTCTTGGTTATCGTAAACACTGCTGCAATGAACACTGGGGGTGCATGTATCTTTTGGAATTATGGTTTTCTCCAGATAAATGCCCAGAAGTGGGATTGCTAGGCCATATGGTAGTTTTATTTGTAATCTTTTAAGGAACCTCCATACTGTTCTTCATAGTGGTTGTGCCAAGTTACACTCACACCAACAATGCAAGAGGGTTCTCTTTCTCCACAACCTCTCCAGCATTTATTGTTCGTAGATTTTTTAAAGATGGCCATTCTGACAGGTGTGAGGTGATACCTTATTATAGATTTGATTTGCATTTATCTAATAATTAGTGATGCTGAGCATTTTCACATGTTTTTTGGCCATCTCTATATCTTTGTAGAGACATGGATGGACCTAGAGACTGTCATACAAAGTGGAGTAAATCAGAAAGAGAAAAACAAATATCATATATTAACACAAATATGTGGAACGTGGAAATGGTATGCTAAGTCACTTCAGTCGTGTCCGACTCTGTGCGACCCCAGAGACAGCAGCCCACCAGGTTCCCTGGTTCCTGGGATTCTCCAGGCAAGAACACTGGAGTGGGTTGCCATTTCCTTCTCCAATGCATGAGAGTGAAAAGTGAAACTGAAATCACTCAGTCGTGTCCAACTCTTAGCAACCCCATGGACTGTAGCCCACCAGGCTCCTCCATCCATGGGATTTTCCAGGCAAGAGNTGGGATTCTCCAGGCAAGAACACTGGAGTGGGTTGCCATTTCCTTCTCCAATGCATGAGAGTGAAAAGTGAAACTGAAATCACTCAGTCGTGTCCAACTCTTAGCAACCCCATGGACTGTAGCCCACCAGGCTCCTCCATCCATGGGATTTTCCAGGCAAGAGTATTGGAGTGGGGTGCTATAGATGATCTTATTTGCAAAACAGAAATAGAGACACAGAGACATAGAGAAAAGCACTAAATTCCTTAACTTGAGAGGTTTGGTTTTCTTTAATTAACAATAATTTTTGATGTTCCAACTACCTGGTCTTTCTTACAAAAACTCATGTATCCTGTGTGTGTGTGTTCAGTTGTGTCTGACTTTTCACTATCCTCTGGATTGTAGACTGCCAGACTCCTCTGTCCATGGAATTTTTCAGGCAAGGATACTGGAGTGGATTGCTGTTTTCTCCTCCAGGGCATCTTCCTGACCCAGAGATTGAAGCTGCATCTCCTGTGTCTCTTGTGTTGCAGGGATATTCTTTACTGCTGAGCCATGGGACCCTGGCTTCTCCCTTACTTCTTTGGAGCAGTATCTCAGAGTGATCGGAGATGCTGTCTCCCAGGCTTGAAGTCCTCAGTTTTGTCTGATGAATAAAACTCTCTGGGAAAGGTTGAGGGCAGGAGAAGAAGGGGGCAACAGAGGATTAGATGATTGGGTGGAATCACCGACTCAATGGAGATGAGTTCGAACAAACTCTGGGAGATAATGAAGGACAGGGAAGCCTGGAATGCTGTAGTCCATGGGATCACAAACAGTGCAACACGACTGAGTGACTAAACAATGAACAGGAGTTAATTAACAGTGTTGTTAGTTTCAGTAGCACAACAAACTTTCAGTTATACATACACATGAATCTATTCTTTTTCAAATTCTTTTCCCAATTAGATTGTTACATAATATTAAGCAGAGTTCCCTGTACTATACACTAAGTCCTTATTGGTTATATAAGGCACCCCACTCCAGTACTCTAGCCTGGAAAACTCATGGATGGATTCCACGGTAGGCTGCAGTCCATGGGGTCGCTAAGAGTCAGACATGACTGAGGGACTTCACTTTCACTTTTCACTTTCATTCATTGGAGAAGGAAATAACAAACTTTCAGTTATACATACACATGAATCTATTCTTTTTCAAATTCTTTTCCCAATTAGATTGTTACATAATATTAAGCAGAGTTCCCTGTACTATACACTAAGTCCTTATTGGTTATATAAGGCACCCCACTCCAGTACTCTAGCCTGGAAAATCTCATGGATGGATTCCACGGTAGGCTGCAGTCTATGGGGTCGCTAAGAGTCAGACATGACTGAGGGACTTCACTTTCACTTTTCACTTTCATTCATTGGAGAAGGAAATGGCACCCCACTCCAGTGGTCTTGCCTGGAGAATCCCAGGGATGGGGGAGCCTGGTGGGCTGCCGTCTATGGGGTCGCGCAGAGTCGGCCACCACTGAAGCGACTTAGCAGCAGCAGCATTTTAAATACAGCAGTGTGTACCTGTCAACCTCAAACTCCCTTACTATTCTTCCCTCCTACTTTTCCTCCCTGCTGACCATAAGTTCAGAACATTTTATTTTGATGGCAGATGTTGTTCATTTGCCAAGTACTGTCTGACTCTCCCACCCCATGGACTGCAGCATGTCAGATTTCCCTGTCCTTCACTAATTCTCAGGTTTGCCCAAGTTCATGTCCTTTGAATTGGCGATGCCATCCAGTCGTCTCATCTCATCTTCTGTTGCTCTCTTTTCCTTTTGCCTTTAATCTTTCCCACCATCAGGGTCCTTTCTGATGAGTGAATCCCAAACTCCTTACCTATCCCTCCCACTATTCTTCCTTCCTGGCAACCATAAGTTCAGAATATTTTATTTTGAGGACAGTAGGGAGATACTAATTTTTTTTTTTTTGATCTTTCATTGATGATAAAGTGACATAAGGAGCAGACATGTTAGGACAGACCAGCAGTCAGGAGGCATCCAGGTTTTAGGACAGTTTATGACTGGATAAAGTAGGAACAAAAGTTTAGTTCCCAGGGTAAGGCTCCAGACAATAAGTCAATATTATTTTGCCATTAACCTCCCTTAGGCAATGTACTTGAGTAGATAGAGGACTCAGTCTGAGGTAAAAAGTAGCTGGATATCTGTTCTGGGTTTTCTGAGATTCTATATTTCTATCCTATATTCATTGCTGCTACTGCTAAGTCACTTCAGTCATGTCCGACTCTGTATGGCCCCATAGACGGCAGCCCACCAGGCTCCCCCATCCCG
>SJXQ01012349.1:0-60632 GCA_006408695.1 Aepyceros melampus
TTTTTTTCCAGATACATGTACAGAAATGGGACTGCTGGATTATACGGTAGCTCTAATTTTTGTTTCTTAAGGAACCTCCATACTTTTCTCCTTAGTAGTTGTACCAATTTACATTCCCACCAACAGTGTAAGAGGGTTCCTTTTTTCCCAGCCTTTCTCCAGCATGTATTATTTGTAGACATTCTGATGCTGGCTGTTCTGATTGGTATGAAGTGATATGTCATTTGGTTTGCATTTCCCTGCTGATTAGTGATAGTGAGCATATTTTCATGAGTGTTTTGGCCATCTGAATGTCTTCTGTAAAAATCTGCAATTTCAGAAGTTAGGAAGTCTGGGAAGGTGGGAGTAGTTAAGTGAGGAATAGGTTCCAATCCTTGACTGGAGGAAAACAAACCCTTACAAAACGTGTTTAGCCTAAGGATAAGTCAGAAAAGACCCTAAGTACAGAACCATTTTCTATTTCCGGGTTTAGTGGTAGTGGAAACATATAAGTCCAATGGAGGGGGGGAAGGAGCGTGGCCTCTGGGTCAGAGTGGCCCCAGGCTCACCTCCTAACTCTCTTAGTTGCCAACAGAGGAACAACAGGCTAACAGCCCCCTTGCCTCGCCTATCCTCACAGTTAGAAGTATGTCCATCTCCCCCATGAAGAACTGCTGTGGCTACTGTACATGAGAGGACACAGGGGCTGTCCCTGCTACATGCAAGACAGAATCACACTATGGAATCATAACAGGCAAGCTCCTCCTTCCCTGTAAACATGTGCTAATTCAGATGCATAGACACCACCTCGTACCATGTTAGTGGTTTATGATGTGCTTTATTTTAATGTTATGCCATCTCCCTCCCTGACCCTTTCCTGGGAAGCTAATTTTGCATTTCTCTAGATTAAGTTATAGGCTTGCTACATTCCTTTACAGTATTTCCCAGCCTGATAGGTACAGATTTGCTTCCCATAGTCTTCTCTCTCAAGGATTCAGGAGCTTAGGTGGTAACATTGAAGTATGCCTGTAGGAAACCAACATTGTTCCTCAAATCTTTGTTGAGTTTCACCATCCAAAAACTAGTCATGAATGTGTCTGTATGGCATATATGTTTTCTGAGATATACATGTACATGCGTGTATGTGAGTTATACATATATGCACACTCATACATACATAAATACTTACATATATATAATGTTTTATATATAGATATATAACACACACACAATGTGTGTTAGTTTACACTTAGAGATTGAATAAGCCACTTGAGTCAATGGGAACCCAGAAGCAATAAACCCAAATCCACTATACTTGGCTTCTCTGCAATCTCTTGAGAAATTGGAAACAGTTATGTACAAAATGCTGTCCCTTTTGGCACTGACATATGCTTTGCTAGGGATTTTCTGTTGCAAAGAGCAGAAACACACTCAGAAACGCTTAAGGAAATAGGAGGTTGATTATAGGAAGAAGGGAAAGTGCAGTCAGACCTCATGGGAGTGTAAACCCTCTACACCACTGACATGATCATCTATCTCAGGCTCCTCCTGCTCCAGGGACCACACAACTTCTTGTTTCAGTGAAACTGACTTCTTCTGCAAGCTCCCTATTTCCTCTTATGGTTTCTGTGTACTTGTACCCCTGGCCTTCGGCTTGCATGTGACGTGATTCCGGCCAACGCTAGCACCCACCTCTGGTCCCAACCCCACTTACATTTCAGAGCGAAATATAATGCAGAAAATAAGAAAGAGAGATTTTTATTAGGTTGACCCAAGTCCCATCTACTGTGGACAGGGATAAGATCAACGTCAGGGTAATGACATATATTCTATGAAAGACTCAAGCCAGAGAGGAATTGATTTGCATTTCTAGTAAAGGAGGTAAAAGCATGTGGTCCAAACTTTTTGAAAAGAAAAATTCCAGAAATTTCAGAACAAAGTTTAAAATTTGCTCAGAATTTTTGATCTGTATATTCTCCTGGTGGGACTGTTGAGTAAGAACATTATACCAAGTTTGGAAACAAATCGTCACAAAATTGTTCAATGAAGCATTAATGAAAGTGCAAAAGAAATTCTCAGTAACAAGAAAATGATCGCTTAAATTAGAATGTGCTTCTGATGTATTATTTAACCATCAAAATGTATAAGGATGGTGACCATCTCTTGACTAGTTTTTAAAAGATTCTAAACTGTACATAGAGTAAAATCTAAAATATGCTATGTATAAAATACAAGCTGAGATATAGCAAAATGTTTGCATCTTGTGATTTTGGTGTAGAGATCTGCATTTTTCTCCCCTTTTTTCTCTAGTTTCATATTTTACAAATTTTGTATTATGAGTGTGTATTATTTTATACTAAATATTCAGACTAAGTCCTAGAACTTTTTAAGAGAACCCTTCTGACTTCGTCTTCCATTTTCTCTCCCATGTATTTTTGGAAATATAAACCAAGGCATGTGAACAGAGGAGACATGAGCAGAGTTACATTGATAGGAGGTTTAAGAAGCAAATCTGATGTCCTCCAATTTGTGGCAAGAAAAATACCCTAAACAGGGCTTTCACTTTGCCAAATTTCAATTAACCTTCGGCCTTTTTAGATATGTTAACACTTTTTTTTGTCAACTAAGTGATGATTACCCAGTTTGCTTGTCTCCAAACCCTCATTAAGGCTTCTCTTGAAGTCCTCACAAATTACAGCATTTGAGAGATGCATTCTGCTACACAATCATGAAAAACCTTAGAAAAATGTCATTGATCACTTGTTTCTTCTTAAGGATGAAAAAACTTGATTATAGTTATTGGAGGTTCATCAATATAGTCTGAAATAGCAACCATTCTGGCAGAATTTTTAAGCTGATCTCTGAAAAAGCTGATGATTATTTTATATTATAATAATACCTTCCCTCTCTTCCTCCTGCACACATTTTATCCTGGGAAGTCAGACTTCTTCATGAATGAAGAACTCTCACCTGCATACCAGATTTGAAAACTCCATGGTCGATACAGTAAATTTTAATACCATTGGGAAGGAAGAAATGTCAACATAATACTGTTACAAGCCAAAAAGAACTACTGTCTCCTTCTGAAGCACACAGAGCACCTACATCTATGCCTCTATACTTTGAAAATCTGTATTTCAATTTATATGTTCATGTATTCATTTAATCAATAAGCATTTGCAGAAAAGCCTAGAACAGCTATCACTAACACCTTAACAAAACTGTTAGAAGAACTATTAGAAGACTATAAAGTACAGCTGTCACACTAGACCAGGTCGTCCTCTAGGTGCTAGGAGTATTGTAATTAACGAGACAAGATCCCTGCCCACATGGAACTTCCATTTCAGTAGATGAGATTCAGTAAAGAATTGTATAGTATATGATATATATATGTATATATATATGCATATATACATGTGTATATTTTTATATAGCCATTTTATTATATACGCATAACTGGTCTGGTATATATATGTGTACTTCTATTGAACCACAAACCATGGAGATTGTGTGCTCTAGAATGGATTTGGAAGTCACATAGGCTTGAGTTTAAACCCCTGGCTCAGTTAGGCACTACATTTTAAAAATTAATTTTACTGGAGTATACTTGACTTCTAGTGTTTTGGTAGAAGTTTCTTTTGTACAGCAAAGTGAATCTGTTACACATGTATCCAGTCTTTCTAAAATTCTGTCCCCATACAGGTCATTACAGAATATTAAGTAGAGTTGCTTATGCTATCCATTAGGTTCTTATTAGTTACCTATTTTATATACAGTAGTTTGTATATGTCAATCTGTTAGGTACTAACTTCATGGACTTCAACAAGTGATTTAACCTCTCTGAAGAATCCAACTTAATGGACAAAAAATTTGAAAAAGATCTCACCAAAGAAGGTATACAGATGGCATATAAGCATTTGAAAAGATATTCAACATCATATGTCATTAAGGAATTAGTAAATTAAAACAACAATAAGATACTGCTGTGTGCCTGATAGAAAGGCCAATGCCAGAACACTGACCACGCCCAAAGTTAGTGAGGTTGTGGATCAACAGAAACTCTTGCTTACTGCTGGTGGGAATGCAAGATGGCACAGCCACATCAGAAGACAGTTTTGCAGTTCCTTGAAAGACTAAAAATACTCTTACCATTAGCATGCAACAATCATGCTCCTTGGTATTTATACAGAGGAGTTAAAATTTATACCAACTCAAGAAACCTGCATGTGAATTTTGAAAAGCAAAACGCAGAAACTTAGAAACAACCAAGATGTCCTTCAGTAGGTGAGTGAATAAATAAACTGTGGCACATCCAGACAAGGGAATATTTTTCAGTGCTAAAAAGTGAGCTATCAAGCCACAGAAAGTATAGATGAACTTTAAATGCATATTGCTAAGTGAAAGAAGCCAGTCCAAAAAGGCTACACACTGCATGCCTCCAACAATATGACATTCTAGAAAAGGCAAAACTGTAGAGACAGTGAAAAGATCAGTGGTTGCCAGGGGCTGAGGAAAAGGAGCGATGAATATGCAGATCCCAGAGGATTTCTAGGGCAGTGAAACTCTTCTCGATGATACTACAATGGTGGATCTGTCATTATTCACCAGTCAAAACCCAACACCCAGAATCAATTCTAAAATAAACTATGGATTTGGGGCAATGATGATGTATTAGCGTAGGATCATTGGTTTTAACGAATGTGCCACTCTGGTGCAAGATGTTGATAGAAGGGATGGCTGTGCATGTGTAGGGGCAGGGAGCATATGTGTACTGTGTCTTCCTCTCAATTTTGCAGTGAACCTAAGATGACTATGAAAAATAAAGTCTGTTAGAAAAAAATGAAAATGTATTTACCTTTCATACTAATAATGCAAAATAACCAATACTTGTACTTGTTTGATGTTTACTGTGTGCCAAGTCCACTTATATATTTTTTTATATGAAAAAAGAAAAAAAAAAAAACAAACCAAGATTCAGAGTGGTTAAATCACTTGCTTAAGGCCACGAGGCTAGTACTGAATGGATCCAGGTTTTAAGCTCTAGGCTCTCTGACTCCCAAACCTGTTTTAGAAGTGTACCGTCTCCATGGTATATGGCCCAATAGAAGCATATTCACACCATGGGTAGTAATGAACTTGAAGCAGGAAAGACTTTACAGCATCAGAACTTGCTTCTATCACCAGTCACATCCACAGCTGGGTATTGTTTTTGCTTTGGCTCCATCCCTTCATTCTTTCTGGAGTTATTTCTCCACTGATCTCCAGTAGTGTGTTGGGCACCTACTGACCTCGGGAGTTCCTTTTTCAGTATCCTATCATTTTGCCTTTTCATACTATTCATGGGGTTCTTAAGGCAAGAATACTGAAGTGGTTTGCCATTCTCTTCTCCAGTGGACCACATTCTGTCAGACCTCTCCACCATGACACGCCCGTCTTGGGTTGCCCCACGGGCATGGCTTAGTTTCATTGAGTTAGACAAGGCCGTGGTCCTAGTGTGATTAGATTGACTAGTTTTCTGTGAGGATGGTTTTAGTGTGTCTGCCCTCTAATGCCCTCTTACAACACCTACCATCTTACTTGGGTTTCTCTTACCTTGGGCGTGGGGTATCTCTTCATGGCTGCTCCAGCAAAGCGCAGCCACTGCTCCTTACCTTGGACAAAGAGTATCTCCTCACCGCCGCCCCTCCTGACCTTCAACGCGGGATAGCTCCTCTAGTCCCTCCTGCACCCATGCAGCCACCGAGTTTTGGTGGTCTGGATAGAAAAGCAAACCAGTCAGAACAATCCCTTAAGCCAAAGCCTTGTCTAGAGCAAGGCCTAACTCTCTTCATTCTCTGAAGGCCAAGAGAGGTGAGGAAGCTACAGAAGAAAAGTTTCAAGCTAGCAGAGATTTGTTCATGAGGTTTAAGGAAAGAAGCTATCTCCATGCCATAAAAGTACAAGGTGAAGATCAGTACAAGTGCTGATGTAGATTCTGCAGCAAGTAATCTAGAATATCTAGCTCAGAGCATTAATGAAGGTGGCTACATGAAACAACAGATATTCAGTGTAGATGAACAACCTTATATTGGGAAAAGATGCCATCTAGGACTTTCATAGTTAGAGAGGAGAAGTCAACGCCTGCCTTCAAAACTTCAAAGGACAGAGTGACTCTTGTTATGGGCTAATGCTGCTGATGACTTGAAATTGAAGCCAATACTCATCTGTGTGTGTATGTCCAGTTACTCAGTCTTGTTTGAAACTCATTGTGACCCCTTAAACTGTAGCCCTCCAGGCTCCTCTGTCTATGGATTTTCCAGGCAAGAATAGTGAGGTGGGTTGCCATTTCATACTCCAAGAGATCTTCCCAACCCAGGGATCTAAACCATGTCTCCTGGACTTCCTGCAATGGCAGGTGGATTCTTTACTGCTGCACCACCTGGGAAGCCCCAATGCTCATTTACCATTCTGAAAATCCTAGGGCCTTTAAGAATTGTGCTAAATCTACTCTCTGTGCTCTAGTAGTTGAACAACAAAGCCTGGATGATAGCACATCTGTTGACAACATGGTTTACTGAATATTTTAAGCCAATCATTGAGACTTACTGCTTAGGAAAAAAAGACTCCTTTCAAAATATTACTGCTTATCAACAGTACTCACCCAATAGCTCTCATGGAGCTGTACAAAGAAATTCGTGCTGTTTCTTCTTTCTTTCTTTATTTTTTTATAGATTTATTTATTTTAATTAGAGGCTAATTACTTTACAATATTGTATTGGTTTTGCCATACATCAACATGAATCCACCACAGGTGTACAGGTGTTCCCCATCCTGAACCCCACTTCCACCTCCCTCCCCATACCATCCCTGTGGTCATCCCAGCGCACCAGCCCCAAACACCCTGTATCATGCATCAAACCTGGACTGGTGATTCATTTCATATATGATATTATACATGTTTCAATGCCATTCTCCCAAATCATCCCACTCTCTCCCTCTCCTGCAGAGCCCAAAAGACTGTTCTATACATCTGTGCCTCTTTTGTTGTCTCATATACAAGGTTATCATTAGTTCATTAGTTCATTAGTTCAGTAGCTCAGTCGTGTCTGACTCTTTGCAACCCCATGAATCGCAACATGCCAGGCCTCCCCATCCAGCACCAACTCCTGGAGTTCACTCAGACTCACGTCCATCGAGTCCGTGATGCCATCCAGCAATCTCATCCTCTGTCATCCCCTTCTCCTCCTGCCCCCAATCCCTCCCAGCATCAGAGTCTTTTCCAATGAGTCAACTCTTTGTATGAGGTGGCCAAAGTACTGGAGTTTCAGCTTGAGCATCATTCCTTCCAAAGAAATCCCAGGGCTGATCTCCTTCAGAATGGACTGGTTGGGTCTCCTTGCAGTCCAAGGGACTCTCAAGAGTCTTCTCCAACACCACAGTTCAAAAACACCAATTCTTCAGTGCTCAGCCTTCTTCACAGTCCATCGTTACCATCTTTCTAAATTCCATACATGAGCATTAGTATACTGTATTGGTGTTTTTCTTTCTGGCTTACTTCACTCCGTATAATAGGCTTTAGTTTCATCCACCTCATTAGAACTGATTCAAATGTATTCTTTTTAATGGCTGAGTAATACTCCACCGTGTATATGTACCACAGCTTTCTTTTCCATTCATCTGCTGATGGACATCTAGGTTGCTTCCATGTCCTGGCTATTATAAACAGTGCTGCAATGAACATTGGGGTACATGTGTCTCTTTCAATTCTGGTTTCCTCAGTGTGTATGCCCAGTAGTGGGATGGCTGGGTCATAAGGCAGTTCTATTTCCAGTTTTTTTAAGGAATCTCCACACTGTTCTCCATAGTGGCTGCACTAGTTTGCATTCCCACCAACGTGTAAGAGGGTTCCCTTTTCTCCACACCCTCTCCAGTGTTTATTGCTTGTAGACTTTTGGATAGCAGCTATTCTGACTGGCGTGAGATGGTACCTCATTGTGGTTTTGATTTGCATTTCTCTGATAATGAGTGACGAAGAAGGCAATGGCACCCCAGTCCAGTACTCTTGCCTGGAAAATCCAATGGATGGAGGAGCCTGGTGGGCTGCAGTCCATGGGGTCGCTAAGAATCAGACAAGACTGAGCAACTTCACTTTCCTTTTTCACTTTCATCATTGGAGAAGGAAATGGCAACCCACTCCAGTGTTCTTGCCTGGAGAATCCCAGGGACGCAGGAGCCTGGTGGGCTGCTGTCCATGGGATCACACAGAGTCGGACATGACTGGAGCGACTTAGCATCAGCAGCAGCAGCAGCAGATAATAAGTGATGTTGAGCATCTTTTCATGTGTTTGTTAGTCATCTGTATGTCTTCTTCGGAGAAATTTCTGTTTAGTTCTTTGGCCCATTTTTTGATTGAATCATTCATTTTTCTGGAATTGAGCTGCAGGAGTTGCTTGTATATTTTTTAGATTAGTTCTTTGTCAGTTGCTTCATTTGCTATTATTTTCTCCCAGTCTGAAGGCTGTCTTTTCACCTTGCTTATAGTTCCCTTTGTTGTGCAGAAGCTTTTAATTTTAATTAGGTCCCATTTGTTTATTTTTGCTTTTATTTCCAGTATTCTAGGAGGTGGGTCATAGAGGATCCTGCTGTGATTTATGTTGGAGAGTGTTTTGCCTATGTTCTCCTCTAGGAGTTTTATAGTTTCTGTCTTACGTTTAGATCTTTAATCCATTTTGAGTTTATTTTTGTGTATGGTGTTAGAAAGTGTTCTAGTTTCATTCTTTTATAAGTGGTTGACCATTTTTCCCACCACCACTTGTTAAAGAGATTGTCTTTTCTCCATTGTACATTCTTGCCTCCTTTGTTGAAGATAAGCTGTCTATAGGTGTGTGGATTTATCTCTGGGCTTTCTATTTTGTTCATGGATCTATATTTCTGTCTTTGGGTCAGTACCATACTGTCTTGATGACTGTGGCTTTGTAGTAGAGCCTGAAGTCAGGCAGGTTGATTCCTCCAGTTCTATTCTTCTTTCTCAAGATTGCTTTGGCTATTTGAGGTTTTTTCCCACACAAATTGTGAAATTTTTTGTTCTAGCTCTGTGAAAAATACCATTGGTAGCTTGATAGGGATTGCATTGAATCTATAGATTGCTTTGGGTAGTATACTCATTTTCACTATATTGACTCTTCCGATCCATGAACATGGTATATGTCTCCATCTGTTACTGTCCTCTTTGATTTCTTTCACCAGTGTTTTATAGTTTTCTATATATAGGTCTTTAGTTTCTTTAGGTAAATATATTCCTAAGTATTTTATTCTTTTTGTTGCAATGGTGAATGGAATTGTTTCCTTAATTTCTCTTTCTATTTTCTCATTATTAGTGTGTAGGAATGCAAGGGATTTCTGTGTGTTGATTTTATATCCTGCAACTTTACTATATTCACTGACTAGTTATAGTAATTTTCTGGTGGAGTCTTTAGGGTTTTCTATGTAGAGGATCATGTCATCTGCAAACAGTGAGAGTTTTACTTCTTCTTTTCCAGTTTGGATTCCTTTTATCTCTTTTTCTCCTCTGATTGCTGTGGCCAAAACTTCCAAAACTATATTGAATAGTAGTGGTGAAAGTGGGCACCCTTGTCTCATTCCTGACTTTAGGGGAAATGTTTTCAATGTTTCACCATTGAGGATAATGTTTACTGTGCGTTTGTCATATATAGCTTTTATTATGTTGAGGTATGTTCCTTCTATTCCTGCTTTCTGGAGAGTTTTTATCATAAATGGATATTGAATTTTGTCAAAGGCTTTCTCTGCATCTATTGAGATAATCATATGGCTTTTAATTTTTCAATTTGTTGATGTGGTGAATTACATTGATTGATTTGCAGATATTGAAGAATCCTTGCATCCCTGGGATAAAGCCCACTTGGTCATGGTGTACGATCTTTTAATGTGTTGCTAGATTCTGATTGCTAGAATTTTGTTAAGGATTTTTGCATCTATGTTCATCAGTGATATTGGCCTGTAGTTTTCTTTTTTTGTGTGGCATCTTTGTCAGGTGTTGGTATTAGGGTGATGGTGGCCTCATATAATGAGTTTGGAAGTTTTCCTTCTGTCATTTTCTGGAAGAGTTTGAGTAGGATAAGTGTTAGCTCTTCTCTAAATTTTTGGTAGAATTCAGCTGTGAAGCCATGTGGACCTGGGCTTTTGTTTGCTGGAAGATTTCTGATTACAGTAAGAAATTCATGTTGTTTTCATGCTTGCTTACTCAATATCAGTTTTGCAGCCCATGGCCCAAGGAGCAGTTTTGACTTTCAAGTTTTATTATTTAAGAAATGCAATAGATCAATCTACAGCTGCCATAGACAGTGATTCCTCTGATGGATCTGGGCAAAGTAAGCTGAAAACCTTCTGAAAAGTTTTTACCATTCCAGATGCCATTAAGAACATTCATGATCCATGGGAAGAAGTCAAAACATAAACGTTTCCAGGAGTTTGGAAGAAGTTGATTCCAACACTCATAGATGACTTTGAGAGGTTAAAGACTTTGGTAGAGAAAGTAACTACAGATGTTTTGGAATTAGCAAGAGAACTAGAATTAGAGGTGGAGCCTGAAGATGTGCCCAAATTGCTCTAATCTGATTACAACACTTTAATGGATGAAGAGTAATTTCTTATGTACAAATAAAGAAAGTGGTTTTTCAAGGCGGAATCTACTCCAGAGGAAGATGCACTGGCAACTGTTGAAGTGACAACAAATGATTTAAAGTATTGCATAAGCTTAGTTGATAAAGCAGCAGAAGGGTTTGAGAGGATTGACTCCAATTCCAAAAGAAATTCTACTGTGAATAAAATGCTATCAAACAGCATTGCATGCCACTTAGAAATTACTTGTGAAAGGAAGAGTCAATCAAACTTCATTGCTGTCTTATGTTAAGAAATTGCCCTAACAGCTGCCCTAACCTTCGCAACCACCACCCTAATCAGAGTCAATGGCTACCAACATTGAGGCAAGACCCTCTGCTCGCAAAAAAGATGACAACTTGTTGAAGGCTCAGATGATGGTTAGCAATTTTTAGCAACAAAGTATTTTTTAAAAATAGACTACAATATAGTGTAAATAAAACTTTTATATGCACTGAGAAACCACAAAATTCTTGTGACATTATTGTGATACTGGCTTTATTGTGATCTGAAACTAAATCAGCAATATCTTGAGGTCTAACTGTAAAATATATGAATGTATCAGGTCAAACCCTTGTACTCTTGAAATTTACACAATATTATATGTCAAACATATTTCAATTAATAAAAAAAGAAAAATACCAGCTAACACTGTATATATCAAGCACTGGTCTGAGTGTTTTTCCACTTATTAATTTATTTTAATCAAGCTGTGAGAGGACAGCAATTCTATGAAATAGATACTACTCTGTCTCCATCTTGCAGAAGGCAAAAATCAAACCACAGAGATGCTGAGTAATTTTCCCAAGTTCACACAGCTAGAAAGTAATAGTAGAATTGAGGTTTGAACCCAGAGAGTCATGCCCTAGAACTTATACTCTTAACCACAACAATTTTGACTGCCTCAAATTCTTAGAGCTCCAAGAAGCTTCCTCTCACTTCAAGACATGTTTCTCCTACGTGCTTTTGTGATTCTCCAGTAAGGGCTGGGGAATGTACACTGGCTCCCTTAGATTGGGAGGGTGCCATTTCCCACACAGCAGCGTTATTTTTCTGGTAATTATTTGGTACTTATCTATGTAGATTGTGGAAGTCAATGTATCAGTAAGACAAATGTCAGATTCCTAACAAGTTACAGGCAGAAAAAATATTTAATCATATGTTCTTATCAAGGCTCTTTTTCCCCCTTCATAAATGTCCAAGCTGTTTTTGAGCTGATACTGTCCCCCTGCCCTGACTAAAAGCATTTGACAAACCCTCTGGGTTACATAACTTGGTCTGAACTCTCTTCCTCTGGTCATAGGGTGGTGGTTCTCAGAGAGTTTATATGAACATGTCCTGTCCTTCCTGGCTAGTGCACAACAGTCTTTCCAGGAAACATGTGCTTTGTGAAGTCTGCCGTTAAGAGTGCACTAAGTCAGCCTGAGAACGGGGTGCAGTTAAGTATGATTACAAGTAGAAAATTGCAAATATTACAAAGATATTATAACAGGAAATGGAAAAGAATGAGAATTATGTACAAGGCTGCTCCAGTTAGACTCTGACCCCAAAAAGAAGGTACCTAGTTATGTGAGAAGGGAAAGGGAGGCAGTGACTATAAATCACTATTAAAATTCACATTAACAAAATTACATTTTTAAAAATTGGATGAGAAGAGAAAATGCTAATTGGATTCTGGTATAGCCAAACTAATCAGTATTCTTTTCACAGGCAGAAGATAGGATTTACACAGACATGCTGCTGACATATTAATGACCACTGGTTAATAGCACCAAATGGTTTAGTGTAGCTACTAGAGATGAATCAGCTTCTTAATTTAACTACATAGACACGAACCAAGAAAGATTATCTTCCCAGGCACTTGTGGCCAGAGTCTGGTCATAATTTAGTGCTGGATTGTAAGAAAAAGATTTGAATATTTGTGAGCCTCAGAACTATGAATGGATAGCCTATGACAAAGTTTCAATGACAGCATGAGAGATGAGTTTTGGAGAAATAATATGTGAATACAGTTGTGTAGAGCAGCTTCTAAATGTGAAGAAAAAGATTACCCTTCCTTTCCTTCTCCCCTGGGCTACCCTGATGGCTAAGTTGGTAAAGAATCCACCTGCAATGTGGGGAAGACATGGGTTTGATCCCTGGGTTGGGAAGATCCTCTGGAAAAGAGAAAAGCTACACACTCCAGTATCCTGGCTTGGAGAATTCCATGGACTGTATAGTCCATGGGGTCACAAAGAGTTCAACACGACTGAGCAACTTTCACTTCCTTCTCCCCTGACCTGTCTCCATACATACTAGGGTTTGTCCTGTATCCCTATCCACTGTTAAAATGAAAGAATAAACATCAGCATGCCACTTCAGCAAGGTTGCTGCTGCCCATTCAAACTGTTTTGCCTAGATGCCAGACTTCTGGTTCCAGCCAAGATGGAGTAACAAGGACCAGAATGACTCTCTAAAAGTATGTGAAACAATGGTGTCCAAGATACTGAACATTGGGCTACAAAGGATAGTGATCTATGTGAGACAAAAAACAAAGTGAGTCCTGTCATTGTCCCAGCTCACTGCTTTGAGATAATTTATAAGACATAGTGCAGGGAAGCGAACACCAAAGGACACCCTGGATTGAGGAGCTAAAGCTGAGACACAGAGAACAGGGTGGCTGGAGTTCTCAAGGCAGAGCACTAGAGAGGAGGGAGATAGCCATGGAGAGGAAACTCCAGAAAAAGGCTCCTTTGAGTAATTATTTAACTGATAAGTTCAAGCATGTGATGAACTACTGGAAATCAGAGGAAGAGCCACTCAAAAGGGCAAGAGGTAACAATGTTCAGCTGCCATTTGAGGCTAGAAATAATGCTTATTCTTCATAATGGACTGAATACCATCCTGATCATGGGGGAGTTACACAGATGAGTCTTGCCTCAGTAGTGGGCAAATCATTATTATAAATTATTAATTCAATAAATTATTATTGAACCCTGAACTCTGTTCCACTCCCATCGAAGAAATCTTAAAAGCATATCCAAAAGGATCATGCTCTTTCTAAGTCCCATAATTCTGTCCCAAAACAAGCTAAAATTGTTTATTGTGTTTGCCTCTGCTCAGTCATGCAGTTAAGTCTGACTCTTTTGAGACCCCATGGATGGTAGCCTCCTGGTCCATGGAATTTTCCAGGCAAGAATACTGGAAGTGGGTTGCCAATTCCGTCTCCAGGGGATCTTCCGGACCCAGGGATCAAACCCAAGTCTCCTGCATCTTCTGCATAGGCAGGTGGGTTCTTTACCGCTGTGCTACCTGGGAGGCCCAAAAATGTTTATAGGAATACGAAGACAGCCAACATCCAACAAGGTAAATTCATAATGCGTAGCATCAAATAAAAAAGTACCAAGAAGCAGGAAACTATGAGGAGAAAAAGCAACCAATTGGAACTGACCCAGAATTGACAGTTACGATGACTCTACCATACGTTTGAAAAGTTAAGCAGAGATGTAGAAGATAGTAAGGACTCAAATTGAACTTTTACAGGTAAAAAGTAAAATATCTGAGATGAAAAAATGCACTGGATTGGATTAATAGCTGACTGGCCATTTTAGAAGAAATGATCAACAAACGTGAAGACAGAGCAAGGGAAACGATCCAAAATAAAGTACAGAGAAAAAAAGAAAATTAAAAAGCAAAGACGCAAAGCAGAGCATCACTGAGCCGTGACAACTTCAAGTGGCCTAATATCTGTGTAACTGTAGTTCCCAAAGGAGAAGCAGGGGTGGTAGGCAGCTTCTAAGGTGGCTTCCGCAATGATCCTTGCCTCCTAGCATTCAGTCTTCTTTAATCCCCACCTACTGAGGGTGGGATCAGTTTATTAACTCCCTTCTAAGAAAGAAAATATGGCAGAAGTGATGAGCTATAAATCCCAAAATTAGATTACAAAAAGATTCTGGATTCTATCTTGGAAGCTCTTGCTTTCTCTTGGATGTTTTTTCTCCATGCCAGGTGCCATATCATGAGGCAGTCTTGATGTCTAGAGATACCAAGTCCAGAGACATCTAGATGGTAAGGAATGTAGACTGCCCACAAGCATGTGAGTGAGCTTGGAACCTGGTCAGACAACTGCCAGGAGCTCATTGATTGTAACTGCATGAGGGCTTCAGAGCTAGAGGCACCAGCTAAGCTGTGCCTAAATTCCTGACCCAGGAAGTGTGAGGTAATACATGTGTATCATTTTCAGCTGCTAAAGTTCGGAGTTATTTGTCATGTGGCAATAAATAACCAATACAGAAAAAATATTTATAGAAATGATGGCCAAAAGGTTTCCAGATGTGGTGAATACTAGGAACCTACAGGAACTCCATCAACTCCAAGCACAAAAACAATGAGAAAATCATAGTAAGGCCCGTCCTCATCAAATTACTCAAAACCAGAGACAATGAGAGCATCTTAAAAGCAATCAGTAAAAATGACACACTGACAAAGACAAGGATGGCAGCTAATTCTTGTTAGAAAGAAATGTAAAAAATAAATTAAATAACCTGTAAGCAAAATGTCAGTGGAACAATACCTTAAGAGATGGGGGACACATGGCTGATTCATGTCAATGTATGGCAAAAACCACCACAATATTGTAAAGTAATTAGCCTCCAATTAAAATAAACACGTTAATTTAAAAAAGAAAGGTCCTGAAGCTGTCAGTAGCAAAGCTGTCTTTCTAAAACAGAGGCGAAATAAAGACTTTCAGACATTCAAACACTGAAAGAATACATCACCAGCAGACCAGAACTTCATCACAAGAAGTGTTAACAAAAGTCCTGCAGGCAAAAGGAAAATGATACCAGATGGAAACACGAACCTACACAAACAAACCAAGAAAACTGGGACTCTCATGTACTGCTCCTGGGAAGGCAAAACAGTACTACTACTTTGGAAAATAGTCTGGCAGTTTCTTCTACTTCTTCTGTCTTCTCTGTTATGTGTATTGTTTTTCACTTTGTTGAGACATAATTGAGGCATAATATTGTGTAAGTTTAAGGTGTGGATTTGGTTAGTTAACAAGCTAATTTCATACACTTATGTATTGCAAAATGATTACCATCATTGTGTTAGCTAATGTGTAATAAGATTCTTTTTGTGGTGAGAAGTTAAAGATATACTCTTTTCACAACTTTTTGAGTATATAATACAGTATTATTAACTAGAATCATTATGCTATTAGATTCCCAGAACTTATTCATCTTAGAACCAAAAGTTTGTGCCTTTGACCAACATCTCCCTGTTTTACTCACCTTTCAGCCCTTGGTAATCACCATTCTACTCTCTGTGTCCATGAGTTTTTCCACATGTAAGTGATACCATGCAGTATTTGTCTTTCTCTATGTGACTTATTTCACTTAGCATAATGCCTTAAGGTCTTTCCATGTTTTTTTGCAAATGACAGGACTACCTTATTTCTCGTGATTGAATATTTCATTGCATACATTTATCACATCTTTTGTATCCATTCATTCATCCGTGGACACTTAGATTGTTTTCCTGTCTTGGCTAGTGAATGCTACAATGAACATGGGAGTGCAGATATCTTTTCAAGATCCTGTTTTCATTGTCTTATGATATATATACACCAAAAGTGGAAAAGCTGGATCATGTGGTAGTTCTATTTAAAAATTTTTTAGGAACCTCCATGCTGTTTTCCATAGTGTCTGCACCAGTTTACATTTCTGCCAACAGCATCTAAGGTATTTACCCAAGAGAAATGAAAGCATATGTCCATACGAAGACTAGTACACAATGTTCATAGCAGCTTTATCTATAATAGGGTAAAAAGTTAGAAACAACTCAAATGCCCGTCAACAGTTGAATAAACTATGATATATCTGTACAATTGGAATACTCGACAATAAAAGGAAGCAGATCATTTATAAAGGCAAAACATAAATGAATTTCAAAATGGTGCTAGTGGTAAAGAACCCACCTGCCAATGTAGGAGACATAAGAGATGCAAGTTCCTTCTCTGGGTCAGGAAGATCCCCTGGAGGAGGGCATGGCAACCCATTTCAGTCTTCTTGCCTGGAGAATCCCCTGGACAGAGGAGCCTGGTGGGCTACACTCCATAAGGTCACACAGAGTTGGACATGACTGAAGTGACTTAGCACACATGTTTGCTGAGTGAAAGAACCCAGACCACCACCACTGCCCAAAATACTACATGATTCCATTTGTTTAAAATTATAGAAAAATGCAAACTAATCCAAAGTGATAGAAAGTAGATCAGTAAATGCTTGGAGTGAGAGCTGGGGGACAATGAGGAGGGGCAAGAGGGAAGGGTTACAAAAGGGCACAAGAAAAACAAGATCATGAACATAGAACCATCCTCTTGATGGTGGTGATGGTTTCATAGGTGTGTTCGTATGTCATAACTTATCAAACTTATACCTGAAATCTATGCAGTTTATTGTATATCATCTCAGCAAAGCTTCCACCTCACAAAAGTATACCTCAATGAAACTGTTAATAAAAGAAAAGGAGATCAAACTCAGATGTAGGTAAATTGGTTTCCACCTGTAAAATGATAAAGTAATTTTGTGAACCAAACTAGCATTATATCTAAATGGCAATACAAGTTTACTTCAAGTTGTAAACGCTTCTTTCGTTATCTTGAAACTGTGTAGAAACCAGGAAGAACGAGGCCATCCCATATTCATCACATATGTTATGTGTGCAGGGTCTTTGAGGTGCTACCACCACAATTTTGGTGCCATTACCTTAGAAGACTCCATTCCTAGGAAGGCTGCCTTTCTTAACTTTTTGGATGTGGAAGTTATTAGGGGAAAGAGTCATTAAGTTTGATTCTTAGACCAATTCCTGGGCCATGAACCTGCGCCAGGTACTACGTCTGGTTCTTTTAAGAGTTTAAATTTCCCTATAAAGTGCAGTGAAAAGAAAACGGGAATTTTAATGACATTCGAAATCATACTGGATTCACTAGCCTTGAAATGACATTGGATGTGGCACCACTCCTGGAGGCAATTAGGGGGCAAGATAAATGCCGTGAGCTCTGCAGTTGCTGAGGGTGCAGGACCGCACAGGCTTCCCTGAAGCCGTGGATGGAACGACGCTGCCGAAAAGCCAGGCCACCTGGTCCAGGTGGAGGGAGGCACCCACTTCAGCAGGGAATTACTCCTCTACGGCTCGGGATGGGCCCCTCACTCATTCCTGAAAGTAGCTCAGTATACTCCACTGTTCCTAAAGTCTTTGTACCAGGCTGCGTGCTGAGAATGTCACCCCCATACAATCTTCACGCCATGCTCAGTTAGGGTTGTATTTGGCTGCATACTTGGCTGTATTTGGCTAATGAATGGCAGCTTCCTCCTCTCCTCCTTTCTTCCCTTCCTCTCTTCTCTCCTTTTTCCTCCTTCTATCCCACATTCCCCCTCTTCCTTTTCCTCCTCCCCTCTTCTCTCCATACCACAAGGAACTCGAGGACAAGCAATCCAGGATATGTTTGGCTGCTCAAGGAGCAAGGCTTTTTAATCCTCCTTGTCCCTTCACTCTTAGGATGTGACTTCAATTCTCAGTATTCATCCTATCTCTGGGTCCTTAGCCCATTCCCAGCAGGAAGAGAAGGGATGTGAAGAGCAAAAGCATTTGCTTGTTGAATTTATCTCCATCAGGACATCCCAGCTCAATGACACCTGCTTTGAGTTCAATTACCAGAAACAAGTCACACAGCCAACCCAACTTTATCTAAGTCTGGGAAATGAGTGTTCTAATAAAATGTCATAAAACTGAATAAAATCATCTTCTGAAAAGGAAGAAAAGGAGCATAGATAATAACTAGGAAATGGTGGCATTTTCAAAGGATGATATTAATATCCCCATTTTACAGATGAGGAAATGGATGCTGAGAGTTTAGCAAAGTCAGGAACTAACAGAGATGAGATTTAAACCAGCCATCTCGCTCTGGCCTTTGTGCATTTTGTCTCTGCAACAGAAACTGTCTACTCTGAGTGCTGGGCCCCTGTGATGACATTCCCTAAAACAGACTGGATAAGGATAGGCTGGCCTCCTTTTTTGGATCAATTAATAAAGATTGTTCTTCCAGTGATTTCCTTCCTGTTCATATGTCAGCAAACTTTATACCATATATATGCTAATAAATCGATCAAGATTAGTAGAATAAGTATTGGGCTTTCTTTACATGTTGTGTTATTTGCTTAAGAAATGGAGGGTTTCCCCTACCTCCGAAATTAGGAACATCTCAGCCGTGTCTTTTTCATGAAGTAAGCCAAAATGTACCTCAGTTACTGACAAGCTTGTGAGAATAATCTAAATTCTTTGTTTAAGACCAGACCTTTGAGTTCACCAAACATGTTATGCCTGCTCTTTTCATACCAATGGGGATTGTTTCTACACATGGAGCAACTGAGTTTGTAGCCCTGCCACTTACTTTTATATAGGGTGATAGGTGAAAAAAAGATGCCAATTTCCATTTCTTCCCTTCTCAGAAAAGGTACCAAAACTGCAATCCTATAAACTATCCTCTCAATGGAAGCCCTGAGTTTCACGAGGATAGATCAAAGTAAGTTCCAAACCCGTTTCACCAGTTTCAAGGGCCATGGAGTTGGCACAGGCAATTTCCAGGCTCACTTCCAGCTCCTTGTATTGATACCAGGTCGTGTCTCCTTGGTGATAATCATGTCGGATCCACATGTACTTCACAAGCTACATGTCTGTCATCTCTGGGATTCAGGAGTATGCAGGTCCTCCTGTTACCCTCCTTGCTAAAGCATCATAAAGATAAGACCACCTGTGTTTGAACTTCCAATATAAGCATGTATGTGTATGTTTACACTCAAGTAAACAATTTTCTATAAAAGAAATCTTCATGGTGGTGCTGGTGGTAAAGAACCCACCTGCCAATGCAGGAGACGTGTAAAAGAAGTGGGTTCAGTCCCTGGGTTGGGAAGATCCCCTGGAGGAGGGCATGGCAACCATCCCAATATTCTTGCCTGAAGAATCCCATGGACAGAGGAGCCTGGTGGGCTACAGTCCATAGGGTTGCAAAGAGTCAGACACGACTGCAGTGACTTAGTGAGTGCACAATGATACTTTATAGATGTGTGTAGATAGACAGACATAAGTGATAATAGGAAAGTGTTCAAACAACTGAAAACTGTTGGGCAAAATACTAAAAATTCCAATTTCTTATTGTATTTTTTTGGCCTCAGTTTGTAATGTGGAGTGTTCACATTAGTCAGAGAAGTAGCAATCCTCTTAAACTTGGTGTCTTCTAAGGGATGACATTAAGTTAGCATTTGATTGAGTTTGTTCTTGGATGTCAGGATTTCCTTTCATCTGTTGAAGAGGCCATGTGGAAGGATTTTACCATTTGAGCTGAGGAGATATTTCTTGTCTCTGGTTTGGTTTGTTTGGATATTTTTGGCAGTGAACACTTGCGTTTGTTTGCATGTTTATAAAGAGGCCTTTATTTCACCTGTGTGAACTTGACATTTCACTTTTAATATAAATAAATTGCAAATAAAGCAGTTAGTCATTTAACTCTCTGCCAACCAGGGTAGCTAAATAAAAACCCGAAAGTCTAGAAGCTTCCGGACATGTCTGCTTTTGTTGAAATGACAACCTACCTATAGTACAAAGCTAAACAGTTCAAGGAAATGGTAAAAGACAATGGTGTTTTCAGTTTCCTACTCACTGCCTCAATTGTGGCTCTCAAAAATAGTAAGCAAGCCGTTTTGACATCTTAGCTTTGTTAAATGAGCTTAATACTAGAAACCCATTTGTTCCTGGTTCAGAAGTCATTGGGCAATGACTTCTATTCTCTCTTCTCTGTCCCTTTAAACTCACATAAACATACTACCTGTGTGTGTATATACAATAACCTAACCTTTTTGAGACTTTTTCTCACCTGTGGAATGTTGGTATTATTATTTTTTTTTTTGCAATGTTGTTATGAAATAAAACGAATTCTAAATGTCTTGCCCTCTGTCTGGGATATAGTATATGCCCCCAAAATTCGAGCCCCCTAAGTTTTCTCCTGTTCCCAGTGCTGATGTCATGGTCATGTGACCTGTAGAGCCATGTCAAGAACATATGTTAGTCGCTCAGTCATATCCGACTCTTTGCAACCCCGTGGACTCTCCATGGACTGTACCTCTGTCCATGGAGTTCTCCAGTCCAGAATACTGGAGTGGGTTGCTATTTCCTTCTCCAGGGGATCTTCCCCACCCAAGGATAGAACCCCAGTCTCCTGCATTGTAGGCAGATTTTTTACCGTCAGAGCCACCAGGGAAGCCAGAGCCATGTAAGCTTCCTGCTTAGAACCATGCCTGCTCCTAGCTTTCAGTTCAGTTCAGTTCAGTTCAGTTGCTCAGTCGTGTCCGGCTCTTTGTGACCCCATGGACTGCAGCATGCCAGGCATCCCTGTCCATCATCAACTCCCGGAGTTTACCCAAACTCATGTCCATTGACTCGGTGATGCCATCCAACCATCTCATCTCTGTCATCCCCTTCTTCTCCTGCCTTCAAACTTTCCCATCATCAGGGTCTTTTCAAATGAGTCAGCCCTTCGCATCAGGTGGCCAAAGTATTGGAGTTTCAGCTTCAACATCAATCCTTCTGATGAACACTCAGGACTGATCTCCTTTAGGATGGACTGGTTGGATCTCCTTGCAGTCCAAGGGACTGGCTTTACACTCTTATTATCCTGAAATTCTTAATAATTTTTGAACAAGAAGCCCATCCACATTCCCATTTTGCACAGGATCTTGTAAATTAGGCAGCCAGTCTGCCTATCCATTCCTTGTCTTTTTCAGACTTTTTAGGTTTGCAGAACTAGATGTTCTCTTGGTTGGCAGGGTAGGTATGTTCTGTTGGTTGGCAGGGTAGGTATGTTCTGTTGGTTGGCAGGGTAGGTATGTTCTGTTGGTTACACACAGGGTGTTCTGTCAGCCAACTGTGCTGCCCAGGGCTGAACTCCATTTTCCCAACCTTGACCTAGGATTCACCTTTCTTTTGCACAATGTCGTCACTATGCCTCTGGTTGAGGTGCACGTGAATAGGTCAGGAAGTAGCTTTGAACAATAAAGCTTTTCTTCAAGAATCTGTTTGCCCACAACTTCTGGCTGACTCAGCACAAGCAGTCGTATCAAAAGGCCCCATTGGATGCCAAATTGTCAGGTCACTGGGGGGTTTTGGTTTCATGCCCTGTTCTTTCATTTTCCCATCAGATGCAGAGTCAGATTCTGTGAGGTCTGAGCTCACTTAATTTGGGAGCCCTTTTAGAAGAAAAAAGTACCAAATTACAAATACAAAATTACATCCAGGATCTTGGAAGGGGTTGGCCGGTGCTAGTACAGGAGCCGGAAGGGTGCTTCCTTGGCTTCCCGGGAATCTGCCTCACTTCCTCTCCTATGTATCTTCTGTTTTCTACACTTTCTGCTTATGGAGACAGAAGCCATCAATGCTACACTATGGTGCATCCATTGCCATGGTGTTGCTTCCTACACATGGTGATGAGGACAATTCCAGGGACCTTGGGCAGAGCATATGGTTTATCCTCTGTGAATGTTGGAATTACTTGGTACAAGGCTCCTTCCCTGTCTAATTCTGTGCCTGACAACCTGTTCCTATCCTCTGACACCGTGCCATTGCCAGAGGCTTGAACATTTTTGTCCGCAGCCCTGAGCCCATTCCCAAGCTTCAGGTGTGTGTGTGCATTGGCCTCCTTGACACTTTCACATGCATCCTCTCTTTCTCTCATTCTCCTCCCTGTCCATCACAGTCCTATCACTTCTTTCTCTAAAATAGACCACAATTCTTTTTTCCTTTTTTGTATTCCCATTGCTACTTGCCCGGTCCTGGTCACCCCAACCTCATATATGACCTCCCCTAGAACCACAGATGTCCCACTTCAAAACAGTCTTTTTAGCATCCAGAGTCATTTGCTAAAATGTAAATGGATCTGCACCATCCCTGGTTGGATATTCTCTAAAAATTTTTCCTCAGGCTTCCCTGGTGTCTAGGACAGTGAAGACTCCGCCTGCAATGTGGGAGACCTGGGTTTGATCCCTGGGTTGGCAAGATCCCATGGAGGAGGGCATGGCAACCCACTCCAGCATTCTTGCCTGGAGAATCCTCATAGACATAGGAGCCCAGTGGGCTACAGTCCATGGGATCGCAAAGAGTAGGAAACAACTGAGTGACTAAGCACAGCAGTTTCCCTCAAGCTTTACATAAGTTTCTACACCATGGTCCATAAAGCCCTGTGTGGTCTGCCCCCAGCCTCAGCCCCATCACCCTCCTCTCTAACCAAACACTTGATTTAGGCTCAACACACCAGGCCCATTCCTGTCTCTGAGCCTTAGCCTGTGCCATGCCCCTTGGCCTGGGGGAGTCTCACCTTCCTCTTGTCATGATGGGCTCTTCTGTTTGTGAGGCCTCAGCTGAGATCTGAGAAAACTTTCCAGGGACAACTTGAAGAGTAGAGGCTGCCCCTTCCATTATCTTTCCTTCCATTCTCTTTGCACCCTATTGGTTTCCTTGTAGAACTTAGTATTTTGGGAAATTACCACTGTTCTTGTTGCTTGTCCATTCACTTGTTTGTTGTCTATTCTTGTATTAAGCCACAGGGTCCTTAAAGCTAAGTATCACGTCTACTCTTTTCCCCAATGTATGCTACATGGCTTAGATACTGACGGGAGGAATAGGCACTAAGTAAGTATTTGTAAATGAATGAATGAATGAATGAGCTATCTCTGAACATTGAACGAATCTTTGTCAGTATTTATCACCATGCTTGAGATGCACATATCCTACTAAGTACTCAATTAATGCATATTTAATTAAATTAGTTGCCAAATTATTGATGACTGCTGCTGCTGCTGCTAAGTCGCTTCAGTCGTGTCTGACTCTGTGCAACCCCATAGATGGCAGCCCACCAGGCTGCCCCGTCCCTGGGATTCTCCAGGCAAGAACACTGGAGTGGGTTGCCATTTCGTTCTACAATGCATGGAAGTGAAAAGTAAAAAATTATTGATGACTACCAGCTCTCAACTTGGAAGCATACAGTGGAACCCAGAAGAGGTGCTCATCTCAGCTGGTGGAGCAACTGATAGGGAGAGAAGTTTTAGAATTACCCAGGAATAAGAGAAACAGATGTTATTTCCACAGTAGTAAGCTAAGTACTTGAAGGATACTTGAGACAGTAGATAAGACCAGGCCACTAACTGCAATGTCAGTGGAATGGGTTGCTGCAGCTTACATAAAAGAAGAAAAGTTTCCACTGCTCCCTAAACCTGTCAGCACTGTTATCTGTGATATTCATTAGGGTAGGATCTAACTCATGCAGTAGATTTCCAATAAATGTTCACAGATTTAATGAAATGCCGTTTGGCATTCCTAAATGTTTTTTACCTGATGTGACTGTATCTCTGCAACCAAATTATAATCTTATTTATAGTAAAACTTCAGAGATATAATTGCTATTTCTTTTGAATTCTCCATAGCAATGCCTCAAATTTTTTGTAGCAAGAGGGCTCAGTAAATATTCATTAAATTGATGCAACCATGTTTCCACACTATATGCCAAGACCGAAAACCAGATACTTCATTGTTACTTACTCAGTTAGTAAAGAATCTGTCTGCAAAGCAAGAGACCCAGGTTCAATCCCTGGATTGGGAAGGGAAACACTACCCACTCCAATATTCTTGCCTGGAGAATCCCATGGACAGAGGAGCCTGGTGTGCTACAGTCCATGGGGTCCCAAAGAGTCAGATCCGACTGAGCAACTAACACATTGAAACTGTTAATCTGCCTTCTTGCTAATTCTTTAACTTGAAACGGATTTTACTTATCACCTGGTGATACCATCACTTTTGTGACTCAGAAGCAGCCTAGGGAAAGTGACTTGTTAAAGTGATACTGGGGTGTGAACTAGGTTTCATGCTTCTCAACTTCTCGTGTTTATTCTACTCTGGAATGTCGAGTGTATGGCTGCAGTAGAATAGGAAATAAACTGAAATTAAACATGATATACTTAATTTATAGGTTATTTAATAGGATTCTTGAGCATCAAGAAGGATTTTTAGCAGTTTCATCAGTGAGAACACAGTAATGATTCCTAGGTTAACGCGAGATGAATTTGCCTTGTAAAGACTCCATTGTTTTGAATTGGGGAGGAGATGTACAGAGGCTGGTCATATTTCATAGAGACAATGTTTGTGATCTATGATACTAACCCATTATTTTTCATAAACTGTAATTCATCTGAAAGCTTTAATTTAGGATTATTTTATCTATCTGAAAGAGGAAAAGATATTTTTTGCTCTAATAAATAAATAGCTAGCAGGAAATGCTTAATTATGGAGATAGCTTTTAACCTTTGATTTACCCTCTTCCTGATTTTGATAAATATTTTAAAATTACAGTAAATCCTAGTTTGAGATATTGAAAGACTTTGAACAAAGACACTCAGATAATCTGCATTTTCCCAGATAACCAAGTTGAAAGACTTCCCACACTGACCACACTGTTGAAAGACTTCCCTTCTGCTAGAGGGTTGGATGCTCTATGATGTTAAAGGGCCCAGAAGAATAACTTCCTACAGCTCTTTGGGGAGATCTGCTCTTCCCACCATGACCAGGCAGCCAGCTCAGGGGGCTATTCACCCTGGCTACACAGTGGTATTATCAGGTGAGTTTTTTAGAAATATCACCCAGACGCCATCCCCGAGCAATTCAGTTTGAATTCTGAGTATCCACATTCTAAATATTTAAAATATTTGAAACGACATGAACGTGTGATATAGCTTGGGTTGAAAACCACTGGTCTGAAGGGGTTCTTCTCTGTGGATGGAGCCCCTCTGTCCCAATTCCTGTCCAGCAGGGAGAAGAAACCACATGAGGAAGGAAGAGACTGGTGCCACAAGATCCTGCTCATTTCCTCCAATCCTGGGCTAAGAAGTGAGGGAGAGAGCAGTGGGTTCCGCTATGTGCACCTGGAGGATAGATTCTGTTTGGGTGTGTTTTAGTTTCTCTGCCAAAGGGCGCAGAAGAGAATAGAGGCCTCCACTATCACTCAGAATGGGGTTTTTCAACCTTGGCTCTGTTGACATTTGGGTCTGGATGCTTTTTCATAGTGAGGGGCTGTCCTGTGCATTATAAGTCAGCACCCTTTACCCACTAAATGCCAATAACACTCTCCTCCCATAGTTGTGACAACCAGAAACTGTCTCCAGACATTATCAAATGACTCCGGGTTGGGTGGGGAGGAGGGGAAGCAAAGTCACCCTTGGGTGACTTATTTTAGAAATATAGCAGCAGAAGCTCTGCTGGCGAATTTGGTGGCGACTGGGAGGGCATCGCTTTTGTAAGTATTTGGCAAAGGAAGGCAAGTCTGGCTGTGTCGGTGAAGACATAGTTGAGGCTGGGAACTTTACCCAAGGGAGCAAGAAGAACCCTAAAGGTGGTCATGGTGGTGTGACTCGGGAGGTAAGGGAGTGAAACACGGGAGGCATGCAGAAGAGTTGGGAAGGGGCTCAAATGCCACTGTTGAAGAACTAAAAAGTCGTATTCGGATTGGTCTGTTAAGGACAACCAATGAGAAGAAGCAATCCTTGATAGGGTAGGGCTCCTGGATGGTAAGTTAATGGGATAAAAAGAACAGCAGACTTTGCTTTGAAATCTCCTGAAGATTTATTTAACACCATAATGAATGTTTCATTAGTCATAGGTATTAAAGTAGGACCTTAAAAGTTTCACCACATTTCCTTCCACTCTCATAAATTTAGTTGTATTTACCTACTTCACTCTCCTTAGATAAAAGGGAGGAAGGAGGTTAGAGAGGATGAGAGGGAGCAATTTCCAAAGCCTATGAGATTAGTCCTGACTCCACAACTTAAATCATATAATTCTACCATTTGGACTTGGAAGGAACTATCACTTTATGCTTTTCTGTGCTATTCTAGGGTTGGGAAGGGGCTCAAATGCCACTGTTGAAGAACTAAAAAGTCGTATTCGGATTGGACTGTTAAGGACAACCAATGAGAAGAAGCAATCCTTGATAGGGTAGGGCTCCTGGATGGTAAGTTAATGGGATAAAAAGAACAGCAGACTTTGCTTTGAAATCTCCTGAAGATTTATTTAACACCATAATGAATGTTTCATTAGTCATAGGTATTAAAGTAGGACCTTAAAAGTTTCACCACATTTCCTTCCACTCTCATAAATTTAGTTGTATTTACCTACTTCACTCTCCTTAGATAAAAGGGAGGAAGGAGGTTAGAGAGGATGAGAGGGAGCAATTTCCAAAGCCTATGAGATTAGTCCTGACTCCACAACTTAAATCATATAATTCTACCATTTGGACTTGGAAGGAACTATCACTTTATGCTTTTCTGTGCTATTCTCATACAGAAAGATCACTCATTATGCCTACACTGAAAGAGGAGATTATGGCTTTGGCAAAACCATAGATAATATCACATATATTATATTATATATATATGTACACACACACATACACATGTACAGTAAACTCTTTGAATCAAATAGAAAAACAACTCAGAAACATTTTCCAGAACTGGTTCACATATTCACCAGGCTTCCCAGGTTTATGGAGCAAATGATTTTGTATAGAGAATCATACATTTTAAAGTAGAAAGTGACGTTGGACTATTGGGTCCATCAGATATCAATCTTAATAAAAACTATGAACTATGAGAATGTTGTATTAACCAATTCTAACTTTAACAAAGAATTTGGCCAGATGCGAGGACTGCTAAAGACTGTCTGTTCTTCAAATAAAAAAAAAAATCCATTAGCTATTTTCCCTTCTGATATACATAACTACCCTTTTATCATTGCTCATTCAGTAGAGTGGGAAATGTACTGTAAATTCATCATCTTCAAGTGTTTCAATGGAAATAAACCAATTGCCACTTGGAAAAAATGGTTAAAGTATGTTTAGAGAACCCTACACCAGGGTTTAGCAGCTCGCGGTCCAGGTCCCATATCATGTTGCAAACAGGCTGCTTTTAGACCAGCACAGCTGTGCTTCCTTTTTTTTTTTTTCTTTCTTTTTTTAAGGTCATGGAAGCTGAAGGTTGAGAAAGCAAACAGACACACACACACACACACACACACACACACATTTTATTCAGGTTAGAAATAAGCAAGAAACCCAAAGAAGGTGTTCTCAACAATAAGACCTCAGTAATACTGAAAAGCAATTCAACCAAGAGCATCTGACAGAAGGCCAGGCAGGCATCCAGGAGATTCTTGTGGTGAGCTGCTGAGTCATTCCTGGCACCTCCTTTTCCTCATCTGTACATTGGGAACATAAGCAATGAAGCCTGTATCACTGTGAAACTATGATCTCATTTGTCTATTCTTTAAAAAATGTTTACAAATGCATAGATTATTTCTGATAGAAGCAGCCTCTCTAGAGACAGAGGTAGGGTAGATGCACAATCCAGTATTCTGATTGGCAGGTTAAAGATATCACTGATATCATCATGATTACCTCTAAGTCAATTCCAAGTTTGTGACACTTGGTACCTATACTACTGCATATATGCCCATGTACCTGACTGCCAGTCTTCTGATGATTCTGGTTCTACCCCTGACTCACTGTGAGATTTAGGGAAAGTTACTTACCCTCTCTGGGCATTGATTTACTTGCTTGTCAAATGGAGAGGGAGAAGTAGGTTCATCTCTGGGGCTTCCAGGTCTCATGTTCAATGGTCACAATGAGTCATGAGTGGAGTGTTGTTGAGTAAGGTGTGTTGATTCCCTGCTTCACTCACCCTGGTTTAATGAACCGTCATTCCTATGATGGTCTGCAAATAGGAAGACACCCATGTATGAAGTAGGATCTCATTTCTAGAGATTATAAATAATATGTTTACAAATGCATAGATTGTTTTTGAAATGTTATCCAAAACTTTGGGGAATGGAACTGCTGGAAATGGAGAAGCTGAAGGTGCCAAGAGGCTTCCTCTTCATTGTACTGTGTGGGGGGAAAAAAGTCACATGAAAGTTTAACTTTTCTAATAAAAGTATTAATTAACTCTAAACATATGGGTGAGCTATGATATGAATTGTGTAATTAAAGAGGTTTATGAACCACTTCCTGACTAACAAGTCAAGGGAAGTAACAGACTGCCTCTAACCCAAACACCCCCAGAGAAGACAATGGCAACCCACTCCAGTACTCTTGCCTGGAAAGTCCCAAGGACGAAGGAGCCTGGTAGGTTGCAGTCCATGAGGTGGCTAAGAGTCGGACACGACTGAGCGACTTCACTTTCACTTCTCACTTTCATGCACAGAAGAAGGAAATGGCAACCCACTCCAGTGTTCCTGCCTGGAGACTCCCAGGGACGAGGGAGCCTGGTGAGCTGCCATCTATGGGGTCGCACAGAGTTGGACACAACTGAACTGACTTAGCAGCAGCAGCAGCAAACATCCCCAGTGAGAAAAAGTCTTCACCAGATGAGAACTTCTTGGAAGTGGGACAGACATGAATTTGAAGCTTGGCTCCCTCACCTAATGTGGAGCTGTACAGCATTGAGCATGGTAACCTCTGATCCTCTTTTCTCTCTAAAGCATGAAAATACTACCCACTTCATAGGTTATCTCAGGATGGAATCAGGCAATAGAACTACTAGCTTTTATTACTGTTTTTAAACAGTAGGTGCTGGAACTATAGCTAATTTGCACTATCTGGCCATTATTTGTCTCATCTTGGATCTGTCCCAGTGCAGAAACTAATATTGATTGATTGATTTTATAGCACTTAAATAGCATTTGCCACAAGCTAGGCACTCTTCTAAATTCCACATAAATTGTAATTGTTTAGTTCTTATTAGACTCCTTGGAGGTAGCTACTAGGATTATTATCTTCATTTTACAGATGAGAAAACACAAGAGAGATCAAATAATTTCCCCAGAGTCACAGAAAAGTAAGTGGAGAAGCCAGGATTGCAGTCCATGCAATCCTGAGTGCAGTCCCTGTCCTAAAGCCCTGTGTGGGGCTGCCTCTGTGCAAACCTGTCTTTAAACTGGTTGGCCTTCTGTGGGAGAATGCACTGGATATCCAAGTCAGAGATGCTCCTCTGCTGCCTTCTTCCATCCATGGATCTGGGAGTTAAATAGGAACTAGCAAATTCTCTTTCTTCTGGGCAGAAGCAGTACAAAAAAGACCTGTCCCCTCAGCCTCAGCAGCTGCTGAAAATGTCCCCCAGGTCCTCCAGTATCCAGGCTCCAGGTGGTACTAGTGGTAAAAAACCTGCCTGCCAATGCAGGAGATGTAAGAACCATGGTTTCAACCCCTGGGTCAGGAAGATCTCCTGGAGAAGGAAATAGCAACCCACTCCAGTATTCTTGCCTGGAGAACTCCATGGACTGGGGAGCCTGCAGGGCTACAGTCCACAGGGTCGCAAAGAGTTGGACGCAACTAAAATGACTTAGCACAGCACATGTCATATGCAGAAAAATATGAACAGCCACAGGGTAACAGCTGGAAGGTGTGAAGTGAGTTGAGTTTAGGGATGGAATTCAGCCTGGGAAAGGCCAGTTCGAAGCTAATTCTGACCAAAGCAAAGACGTGAGGGGGGCCATCCAAGAAGAGTTGACTTTCTTTGTATAATAAAATGCTTCTGATATTCACATGCAATCCTGAAGGTCAGTCTCTGGAAGTATTAGGCTACCAGAGAGTTTCCCTCTTGGAGGTTCAACTGGTGACTCTCCTGCTGTGAGAGCTGGAGGTTGCTTTCTCCAGATGTGCTCCAGAGCCCCTTGAGCCTTCTCTGTTCTCTAGGGTCCCCAGGTCACATCCCCACCTTGCTCCCTTGCCTGTGCATTATAAGGATCTTCCAAGGCTCTCCTCTTGCCCTGGCATTTGGAGGGACTGAGTTAAACCAGTTCAAGCAGGTTTCTGCTGAGCACTCCCTAAGCTTGAGCGTATTGTCAACATGCAGCTTTCCCCAGACATATTTGACCCTAGATTCTCCGGTGAGGAATACCTTTTAATAACTCATAGGACTAGGATTCTAAGATACATGGTGCTGGCTGAGGA
Organism: Aepyceros melampus; assembly: GCA_006408695.1. Taxonomy (NCBI): domain Eukaryota; kingdom Metazoa; phylum Chordata; class Mammalia; order Artiodactyla; family Bovidae; genus Aepyceros; species Aepyceros melampus. The sequence continues at coordinate 30,716 of SJXQ01012349.1, forward strand.
GCAAAGGGAAATCAGAAGACAGGGTCCTGCCCTTCAGGAGCTCAGATTTTAGTGGAGAAGATAAAAGCCTCAATGACAGATTCCAACTCAGTCGGCTAAGTGCTAGCTTCCAGGTTTGTACAGTGATGTGGTGGTGGAAGGGTTAGAGAAACAAGAAAAGGTCAGAGAAGGCTTCAAAGAGAAGCTGATATATAAAAGCTGAGTATTGTAGGATGAGTTGGCCGACCACTGGGGTAAAGGAAAAGGGCATTCGAGCTAGTGGAGGGCATGAGCAAACATATGGCATTAGGGAACAGCAAGGCCATTCAGAAGACTGTCAATAGATGTAGATGAAGCCCCAGGTACTATTTGGGAAATGGCTGTAAATGAATCTAGAAAGAAGAGGGCAAATGAGGAAGGAGGCTGTGCCAGGCATTGTGTTTAAATTTTATCTGGAGGTGAGCACCAACGAGTTACTGAACCATGGAGAAAGTTCAGCTTCCTGCTTTGAAAAGAAAACTACAGTGGCCTGGAGGACAGATGGGGAGGTTGTAAAAAGACACAAGTAACTGGATGGAAGACTGCTGAAATATCCACACGAGAGATGATGGCAGATAACCAACAAACTGGCAATGGAGAAGGAAAAGTGTGAAAAATGAGCAACTGATTAAGAGAGAGTTGACTTGGGGATGGAGGAAGATCGATGAGTCAGAGATGACTCTGAAGTTTCTGGTTTGAATAACCAGATGGTTGCTTGTGTCATTATCAGGAAAGAGAGGACAAGTGAAGGAACAGCTTGATGGAGAATGCAATGATTTCCGTTTGGGCATGTCAGTTTTTTGGTTTTTGTGTAATCTATAGGTAGAATTACTGATCTGGATTTTAGGCTGGAGATATATATATTTGGAAGTTTTCAACCTAAAAATAGCATCTGAAGCCGTGGGAGAATGAATGAGATGCCCCAGCAAAGTAAAATAGGAAACGAAAAAGAGGTAAGCCAAGTGCTGGAGAACAGATGCCAAATGAACCTGAAGGAGGAAGTAGGTCCCAGTGCAATGATGTGGCAATGCTAAGTCACAGTCCCAGTGCAGTGGTGTGGCAGAGCCCCATAGAAACATGGTCTGGAAATCAGTGCCCAAGTGTTGTTCCTGATCCTATAAGGGGTGCCCTAACCCATTTAAGAGCTGTGCCACGGTCAGAAGTCCAGGTCAATGCTAAGTCACTTCAGTCGTGTCTGACTCTGTGCAACCCCAGAGATGGCAGCCCACCAGGCTCCCCCATCCCTGGGATTCTCCAGGCAAGAACACTGGAGTGGGTTGCCATTTCCTTTTCCAATGCATGAAAGTGAAAAGTGAAAGTGAAGTCGTTCAGTCGTGTCCGACTCCTAGCCACCTCATGGACTGCAGCCTACCAGGCTCCTCCGTCCATGAGATTTTCCAGGCAAGAGTACTGGAGTGGGGTGCCATTGCCTTCTCCATCAGGTCAATGAGACAACTCTTAAGGTGTCACCGCTTCTACCTGTACCTTTCATCTCTTCATTTTCCCATCTTTAGTGCAGTCCTTCGAGTGTGTGTCCTGGTTGACGGATCCTTCTAACTCTCCTGCTGACACCCTTTGCAAGCAGGCTGCTCAGCCTCTGTCCTCATCTATTCCACCAGAGCAGTGTAGGCTTTCAGCATTAACCCAGGCCTGCTGGTCCCTTTGTGGAAGGGAGTCTGCACTCTGCTCCTTTCCTCAAGTCCAGAGGAGTAGGTCCAGAGTGATCAGGAAATACATCAGGGTTTGAATCTTAGATTCAGAGAAGACGTCTTCTGTGAAGACGTCTTCATGGAAGACATTTTCATAGAAGTTGTCGCTAAGACCTGAACGCCATTGTTAAGATAGAGTTTGGAAAAGGAGAGGAGAGGGACAAAAAGAAATTTGAGAAAGCCTCTGTTTTTAGGATACCAAGAGAGGAACAGAGCCAGCAAGGGAGGCTATACAGTAATATTCAGGAAGATCAAAAAAGAACAGAGAACATAGTGACATGGAAACCACAGAAGGCAATAGTAAATGAAGGAGGCACGGTTGCTGTGCTGAATGCTGTAGAGTTTACAGAAGATGATGAAAGCAGCTCTTTTGCCCCTGTTTGCTCAATTCTGTTACCCTCTAACCTTTAAAGAATCAATAGGAATGAGATCACTAGACAATTTAACCTGACTCCTGACTTACGTTCTCCTGAATGCACACCATGCTTTTCCTAACCTGTTGATTCTTCTTCTAGATAAAATGATATAAGAATGAAGAATTAAGCAGTTAAAAAAATGAGTAACTCTCTAGCCCCAAGAGTGCCCTTAGCAATCCTGCAGGCAGATCATGAAAACTAAATAGCTTCTAAAGAAAGAGTCAGCCAATTTGCATGTCATGGTGAATGATGTGATATTCAGTTTTCTGCCTTAAGGATTCACTGAGATTTCCTTCCCACTTTTGTTTCCTTTGAAAACTGTCATGACTGAGCAGAATCTTTGAAGTTGGTTCTGGTGCAGAAATCCATCTTCTCCTCAGATTGCTGACTTTTCTAATTACAGCACTTTTCCTTTCTATCGACCCTTGCCTCTCAAAGTATTGGCTTTCTAAGCCAAACTTGAGCTGGGTGATGGATTCTGGTTTCCACTGTGGGCCTGTGCTCTCGTGTTGTCTGGCTCCTCTGGGCTTTCCAGAGTAAGGCCAATGGCTGCAGCAGCCCTTCGGAACAGTCATGATGAGCCATCTGCTTGTGGTGGCCTTGAGAGGGGGACTTCTCAGGGAGGTCCCAGGAGCCACTGGAACTATTGGTTCTGGGGACTCTCTGGTCTCTTTACTGCTTTGCACTGGCTGCCAATTTTTGCTTTAGGAGGTCCACGGAATGGAAACGTGCACTTGAGACTAGTTTACAAGCTCCAGGAACTGGATTTGTCCACTGGGCAGTGCCCAGGCAGCCTCCTTCTGTGGTCAGTTGATCCTGATGTGTATCTGACGCTGAGGATCGCTTTTGAGCACCAGGCATCATTTAGGCAAAGAATGCTGTTTTGGGGGACAGCTTGTTCTGATGTGCATATGCGGTTGAGTTACTTGTATCTCAAGGAGTGTCTGATTAGGGCGAGGTCTAGTCTAGCTGTGACTGCCGTGCAAGTGTGTGCTTTGTACTTGGTGTTCTGAGTTGTGATTTGTGATTACCATTCCGCCTCCTGAAATGGGGAATTCTGGTTCTGTTTAGTGCAGAGCCCTTTTGGGTGAATTCTGTCTCACTGGAAAAATTTTAACTATGAGCCTATGACTAAGAAAAAGATAATATTTTATTACAACACGATGTGGCCACAATATTCTTTAGATTTCATAGAAAATTGATTAAGGTGAAACTCTTTTGGAAAATTCTCAAACTGGTTCTTTTTGCATATGCAGTTAGAAAAAACATTAGCTTGATAAAACATCTTTTCAGAATTGTGACCCTGAAGGACAAAATTCTTCAAGGAGAGCTTGCTTTTCTTTCTCAGTGCCTTGCAACCAGGGCTCTCAGAAACATTTATCTTATCTAGATCATCTCTAAGTCTTAAGATTGAAGGGGGAAATGAGGAGAGGAGCCTTTTAAACTTTAACCTATTCCAACTGTTATTTATAAACTGTGAGTTTTATATTATACTACCTGATTCAAGACTAAGTTTAGAAAATGCAGCGATGAGATCTCTGGTTGTTTCTGTTTATATGGCTATGTGTAAACTCTCTTTATATGGTATTATCAAAATTAATTTGTCAATAGACTCTACTTCACTTGCTTAAAGGAAATTCAGTGCTTATATAAGTTTACCTGAAGTTTCCCTGATGGCTCAGATGGTAAAGAATCTCCCTGCAATGCAAGAAACCCAGGTTTGATCCCTGAGTCAGGAAGATGAGAAGAGAATGGCTGCTCACTCCAATATTTTTGCCTCGAGAATTCAATGGACAGAGAAGCCTGGCAGGCTATAGTACATGGGGTCACAAAGAGTAAGACACGATTGAGTGCCTAAGATTTTCACACACATAAGTTTAACTAGGATTATTTATGTTAAATTATATGGAATACATTATCACCTGAGTGGTAAACTTTATGGATGTTATTAATAGAAATATTCTGGAAATGATGTAAAGTTTCTAAAATTTGGATATGTCCTGGTATAATGTTATAATTTTATTTGTTAAATATTTCTTTCTGGGATGCCTCAGGGATCCTCTAAAGCATCCCACAGTTAGTGGTAGATTAAAAGAACTTCAAATAAATTAGATATTTGGGAAGTTTGTCAAATTTGGTGAAATAAAATCATAGGTCACTGTGAGACAATATTTATTCCTTGAATTAAGTGACAAAAGATATTAAAAGCAAATTTAGATGACTTAAAGGCCCTCACAGCACAACTACTGAGCCTCCACACCACAGCTACAACTAGCGGGTCTGTGCACAATGAAAGATGCCATGTGGTGCGACAAAGATCCCACATACCATAACTAAGACCTGAGCAGCAGCTCGCTTCCCAGAGAGTTCCTTGCTGTTATGTTAGATTATTGCAATGTTTAATTGAATTATTAAAAGAATACTCCAAGTTTGGTTCTGAAGCTTATCTGGTAATCTATCTTTGGATGGAGATCAGATGCCCCATGACTTGCAACCAGGAGATTATGCATACTGTGTGCGTGCTAAGCTGCTTCAGTCATGTCTGACTCTCTGCGACACCATAGCCTCCTCTGTCCATGGGATTCTCCAGGCATGAATACTGGAGTGGGTTGCGATTCTCTCCTCCAAAGGATCCCCCAACCCAGGGATCGAACCTGTTTCTCTTACATCTCCTCCATTGGCAGGTGGGTTCTTTACCACTAGCACTATCTGGAAAGCCCTATGCATACTAGAAAAGACATAATTTAAAGGACTGACTCCAACCTGATGAAAGGACCTTTATTCAGTACTCTTAACTAGCTCATGGGCTTCCCTCATGGTTCAGTGGTAAAGAAACCACCTGCCAATGCAGGAGACGTGGGTTTGATTCCTGGATCCAGAAGATCCCCTGAAGAAGGAAATGGCAACCCATTCTATTATTCTTGCTGGGAAATCCCATGGACAGAGGAGCTTGGTGGGCTATAGTCCATGGGGTCACAAAGAATTGGACATGACTGAGATACTAAGCAACAAAAAACTAGCTCATGCACAGCAAGACTGAGGGGAATTGACTCCCATATTAACATTTCTACTTAAAAGGGGCCCCTGCACTGGACTGGCCTATAGAGAGGACTGCCAACCTCAAAGTCATCTTAAAACAATGCTCAAACTGAGGGGAAACTACCAGACCAGGATGAGAAGATGGTGACATCTGAAGTAGACAGTTGATCCAAAATGCCAGATCAGGCCTGTGTACCAGTTACTTTGATAACTGCTTATACTTTGCCTATGAACCAAATGTATTTCACAATATTATGCAGAGTTAAAACAAATCCAATTGTCAAGTTTGTGGTCAATTACCTATATCCAGTACTTCTGGGTTACCTTGGTGGATTTCTCTATTCCAAGGCCCTTAGGAAATTTATTCTTAAAGAAAGAAATTATACCTCTGCTCAGACCACTATTGATATTATTACTAAGTGAGATCTATATAATAGTAACTTCTCTGACCTTGGCCATAACAAAGTCCTCTCACAGCTATGGGATGGGCTTACCCATGGGTTAACACCAGGCTATGGTCATTTAAGCTTAAAGGCTCCCTTATGTTGGGAATAATTAAGCCATAGTAAGGATAGCCAGTCTAGTAACATGGGGAAATTGGGCTGAGTGCATTATGTACAATGTCAGTACATAATTTCCCTTAAAGATTAGGAGTGATACAGAACAGACTAAATCAGATGACCTGGGAATTATACTGGGCTGTACCTGATGGAAGCTCTTGACTTAAATTCTTACTTATGATCTTACTATTGACATTGGCATTGACATTGAAGTCGCTCAGTCGTGTCCGACTCTTTGCAACCCCATGGACTGTAGCCTACCAGGCTCCTCCGTCCACGGAATTTTCCAGGCAAGATTACTGGAGTGGGTTGCCATTTCCTTCTCCAGGAGATCTTCCCGACCCAGGAATTGAACCCGGGTCTCCCATATTTTAGGCAGACGCTTTACCATCTGAGCCACCAGGGATCTTACTAATACTGCTAACTATATTATTAATATATTGCCTGTTTTGCAAAATCGTTACTGCTTGTATCACCAAATGTGTGATTGGGCCTCTGACAAAAATAATGATGATTAGAAGACTTGAAGCATTTGGTCAGATATGTAGTTCTATATGAGATCAATGATTGCAGTGGTGTAACTCTAGATTTGGAAAGAAGAAACAGGAGGCAATATCTTTCCTGGACTATAACAGACTAGTAAGACAGGTGACCCAGAGACTTTTGGCCATTAAAAAAGGCTTCCTAGGTGGCACAGTGCTAAAGAACCTACCTGCCAATGCAGGAGATGGAAAAGATGTGGGTTCGATCCCCTGCAGTAAGAAATGGAAACCCAGTCCAGGACTCTTACCTGGAAAATTCCATGGACAGAGGAGCCGGGCAGATGACAGTCCATGTATTTGCACAGAGTCAGACATGACTGAGAGACTGAGCATAAGCACACAAAAAGCCCTAGTCCTGACCTTGGAACAAGCATCCCAAACTCCACGGTACGAAACGGTTATGAAATGCCTCCCAAGTCATGATTGAATTTATGACCATGTGGGGGCCCTGCCAACTAAAACTTGGCACTTGCCATCTACCTCTACAAGGATTAAGTCACAAGTTACTGCAGTCGTTGACCTTCAACACACCCTGAAAGGAGTTCAGGATGGAGATCAGTGTGCTGAGAAAGACTCTCAGAATAGATCTTCAGATTGTTAGATATTTCCAAGAGACGTTATGGACCCAAATTCTTGCACCTCCTCATATCTAGAGAAGCACTGAAATCTTAACAGTGATATCAGTTTTGGTCATCAAAGAGAAAATGCATTTGAAAGTCAAAATCAGGTAGTGGTTCAGACATCCAAGGTAAAACTAGGTGGCCACTGTGGATATGATTTCAGTACTTTCTGGTATCGCTGAGAACTTGGATTTTCTGAGCTGTATCAGACTCAGATGCTACCAGTAATTCTCAAAGCAGTGTCTGGTGGTAAAACTGAGTATTGACCCTGTGGGTTCTTCTGCCAAGTTATGATTAACCTGCTGATTTAAAACTTTATGCCTTTTCTAGGTTCTGCACCTGTTCCTTCTCAGGATTGAGGAAAATCAAAGAAAAGGGGGGATTTGAACCAAGAAGAACCCTGGAGTTCTCCTCCCCCAGCAAGTACAAAACTGATCAATTAATGATTAGACAATAGAGTCACAGACTCTGACTGATGTACATTCCTGAGTTGTTTTACAGATACTATAACTGCCTCCAGAGAGAGGAAAAAAGGCTAACTTCTTGATGACCAGACTGTAGCTATGGCATAAGCTGCTTCATCTTGAGCAATACTGAATCAATGACCAGTACAATCCCAAGAGCTGGGCTTAAGAGAATGAGATTAATATTGTTGTTGTTCTCTAGTCATTAAGTCATATCCAACTCTTTTGTGACCCCATGGGCTGTAGCCCACCAGGCTCCTGTGTGCATGGGATTTCCCAGCCAAGAATACTGGAATGGGTTGCTATTCCTTTCTCCAGAGCATCTTCCCAACCCAAGGATCGAACCCATGTCTTCTGCCTTAGCAGGCAGAATTCTTTACCACTGATCTACCAAGGAAGCCCTGGAATTAACATTATTGCTTACAATAATCTATATTTTTGCAGACATAAAAAAAAATTGTAGCTTGCTTTACCTGCATATGTAAGTGGTCAACTAAAGTTGTTAGAAAAGAGATGCTATAAATCCATGCTGTCATCTTACACTCTGAGAATACAGCACACTGTGTCAGGATGAAGTTACAGAAGATGGACCTTTGCCCCTAATCCATAGAAATGGAATGATGTATGATAGTGGGGAACTGATAACAATTCTTCCCCTTTCCTTTTTGTCCATTTCTAACCCCTCTAACCTTAAAAGAACCTAATTATATGACTGAGATCACTAGGCAATTTAACCTAACTTCTGACTTATGCTCTCCTGAATGCACACCAAGCCTTGCTTAAACTGTTGGTTTTTTCCCTAGAAAAAATGAAGAATGAAGAATTAAGCAGTTAAAAAATGACTCTCCACCCCCAACAGTCCCCTTAGCAATCCTATAGGCAGATCATGCAAATAAAATAACATCTGAAGAAAGTGTCAGCCAGCCTGGTACAATGCAGAATTATACACAATCCAACCTCCCGCCTCAGTGATTGGCTGTGATTGTTGTTATTGTTGTTGTTCAGGCACTCAGTCACGTCCAACTCTTGGCAACCCCATGAACTGCAGCATGCCAGGCTCCTCTGTCCTTCACTATCTCCCAGAGTTTGCTCAGACTCATGTTCATTGAGTTGATGATGCAACCAACCATCTCATCCTCTGACATCTCTTTCTCCTTCTGCCCCAATCTTTCCCAGCATCAGGGTCTTTTCCAACGAGTCAGCTCTTTGTATCACGAGGCCAAAGTATTGGAGCTTCAGCATGAGTCCTTCCAATGAATATTCAGAGTTGATTTCCTTTAAGATTGACTGGTTTGATCTCCTTGCTGGCCAAGAGTCTTCTCCAATGCTGCAGTTCTAAAGCATCAGTTCTTCAGTGCTCTGCCTCCTGATGGTCCAACTCTCACATCTCCCTGGTGGCTCAGAGATTAAAGTGTCTGCCTCCAATGCGGGAGACCTGGGTTCGATCCCTGGGTCAGGAAGATCCCCTGGAGAAGGAAATGGCAACCCACTCCAGTATTCTTGCCTGGAGAATCCCATGGACGGAGGAGCCTGGTAGGCTACAGTCCACGGTGTTGCAAAGAGTCGGACACGACTGAACGACTTCACCTTACCTTACCTCATATCTATACATGACTACTGGAAAAACCTAGCTTTGACTAGACGGACCTTTGTCATCAAAGTGTTATCTCTGATTTATTCCCCCCTTTTCTCTGTCATGGCTGAGCAGTCTTTGAAGTTGGTCTCAGGACATGAGTCCACCATCTCCCCATATAACTGGCTTTTCTTTTTTTTTTTAATTTTTACTTTTACTTTATTTTACTTTACATTACTGTATTGGTTTTGCCAGACATTGACATGAATCAGCTATGGGTGTACATGAATTCCCAGTCCTGAACCCCCTCCCACCTCCCACCCCATATCATCTCTCTGGATCATCCCTGTGCACCAGCCCCAAGCATCCTGTATCCTGTATCGAACATAGACTGGCAATTCGTTTCTTACATGACAGTATACATGTTTCACATCATCATAATTATCTGGATTGTGAAGATCTTTTTTGTACAGTTCTTCCGTGTATTCTTGTCACCTCTTCTTAATATCTTCTGCTTCTGTTAGGTCCAGACCATTTCTGTCCTTTATCGAGCTCATCTTTGAATGAAATGTTCCCTTGGTATCTCTAATTTTCTTGAAGAGATCTCTAGTCTTTCCAATTCTGTTCTTTTCCTCTATTTCTTTGCACTGATCGCTGAAGAAGGCTTTCTTATCTCTCCTTGCTATTCTTTGGAACTCTGCATTCAGATGCTTATATCTTTCCTTTTCTCCTTTGCTTTTCGCCTCTCTTCTTTTCACAGCTATTTGTAAGGCCTCCCCAGACAGCCATTTTGCTTTTTTGCATTTCTTTTCCATGGGGATGGTCTTGATCCCTGTCTCCTGTACAATGTCACGAACCTCATTCCATAGCCAAAGCCTTTGACTGTGTGGATCACAATAAACTGTGGAAAATTCTGAAAGAGATGGGAATACCAGACCACCTGACTTTCCTCTTGAGAAATCTGTATGCAGGTCAGGAAGCAACAGTTAGAACTGGACATGGAACAACAGACTGGTTCCAAATAGGAAAAGGAGTACGTCAAGGCTGTATATTGTCACCCTGCTTATTTAACTTATATACAGAGTACATCATGAGAAATGCTGGACTGGAAGAAACACAAGCTGGAATCAAGATTGCCGGGAGAAATATCAATAACCTCAGATATGCAGATGACACCACCCTTATGGCAGAAAGTGAAGAGGAGCTAAAAAGCCTCTTGTTGAAAGTGAAAGAGGAGAGTGAAAAAGTTGGCTTAAAGCTCAACATTCAGAAAATGAAGATCATGGCATCATACAATGTCACGAACCTCCGTCCATAGTTCATCAAGCACTCTATCAGATCTAGTCCCTTAAATCTATTTCTCACTTCCACTGTGTAATGACACTTAATATGGTTAAAATGGTAAGCTTTGTATTATGAATGTTTTACCACATTAAAAAATGCAAAAAAGAGAGAATGCATGAAGTAATACATAAATTTAAGTGGTAATAACAATAAACAATGCATAATGAGAAGTTGATAAATCAGCTCCAGGGATTAAGTTAGAAGAAGGCAGAATCTGCTTCCTTCCTGGCTCCTTTATCCTACCACTTACACCTATCAATTATTATAAATTTATTCTCCCACTTCTTCATCCCCCTTGTTTTTAGGCACAGAAAATTATAAAGTGTAAAATAAATTGAATGCATTCAGCCTGGGGAAAAGAAAATTTGGAGGAGGCCATGGCAGCTGTGTTTATATTTACAAGGCTGTCAAGTAGAGGAAAGAGGGGGCTAATTAAAAATGCAAAAAAGAGAGAATACATGAAGTAATACATAAATTTAAGTGGTAATAACAATAAACAACGCATAATGAGAAGTTGATGAATCAGTTCCAGGGATTAAGTTAGAAGAAGGCAGAATCTGCTTCCTTCTTGGCTCCTTTATCCTACCACTTACACCTATCAATTATTATAAATTTATTCTCCCACTTCTTCATCCCCCTTGTTTTTAGGCACAGAAAATTATAAAGTGTAAAATAAATTGAATGCCTTCAGCCTGGGGAAAAGAAGATTTGGAGGAGGCCATGGCAGCTGTGTTTATATTTACAAGGCTGTCAGGTAGAGGAAAGAGGGGGCTTATTCTGTGTGTTCCAGAGTCAGAAATAGGATTTCATAGGAAGCAAATATTTCCTGCCTCTGAAAAAGGAATAACATTTTAATAAATGAAATAGTCTGTCTGTGGAGAATACTCCTTAGAATGCTGGAAATGGGCAGAGGGAGGCTGGGGATGTTGCAGCGGGGATGGCTGCATTAGATAGGATGCTGGACCAGGTGGTCTCTGTATTAGCATCACAACAGGAAAAAGGAACTTTTGGCTGGGATTTTGAAGACTGGTTAATGAGGGAACTATTTTCACAGATATGAACAAGGTTGAGGGAGCCTGTTAGGGATGTTGAGGTACCCAACAACTAGCAATCATGGAAAGTCTTCACCATTAGGCCTGAAGTAGCAAAGGGAGACAGTGGTGTTCAAAGGAGAGAAGTGTGTGTCTCTGTACCTACTATGTTAAGTGTTTAAGATTAGTGCCTAGCACATAAAAGTGCTATGTATAGATTTTTGTTATTATTAGGAGCTATTAAATACTAGATAATACAGAAGATAATAAAGCAGAAGATGCAGAGGAAAGAGAATGGTGATTATGAGCATGATAGCAGTGGTAGGATTGAATCAGGAAGGCTGTGAGCAGACTGGCTAATATTGGAGAAGAACCACAGGTTCTGGGAAAAGGGAAGATACTAGCCACCTGCACCTCCTGGCATGTCAGTCTTCAGGACAAATCAAATGACCTTACAGAAAGTGTACTGTTATGGCCTGTGTAATGATAAATATAAGGCTGAGCAAGTTAGAGTCCATTTTGCAGTAGTAAAATTATTAGTATGGATTCTAATAGTTGTTAATCATTTAAAGGCAAAAAGCAGAAAGAAATGATGCTTAAAAGAGTCAGAAACAGAGTATCCAAGAATTCCGGCTCTGGAATCAGACCAGAACAAGTTCACATCCGGCTCTGCATTTACTATTGTCCAACCTGGGACCCGTTACTTCATCATGTTGATGACCAGCCTCATCCTTTGGAAAATGGAAATAATAATACCTATCTGGTAGTTACATTTTGAGTCTGAAATGAAATTATCTATGGTAATTGCTTAACACAATTCCCAAGGACTTTCTAAGGCACCAGTGCACGTTGTTGCTTTTGTTTTCTGCTATTATTACAGAAAAAGAGAATGAATACCTGTGCAGAACTTGAAAAGGGTGAGTGCAGTAAAATATTGACACCTTCTTGCTTTTAGTTGCTCTGTAGGAGATCAGGGCTTGAGCTGTTGTTCAGTCATTAAGTCGTGTCCAACTGTTTGCAACGCCATGGACTGCAGCATGCCAAGCTTCCCTGTCCAGGGCTTATAAAAGACAGGTTTCGAGTATCTTTGCCAGCGCAGAATGACCCTAAGGAGCAGTGTCCACTGATGCACTCACCGAACCAGAGCATCTGCTCGTGATCAACAAAAAGCTCTTGTAGCACTCAGTGAAAAAACAAAATATTTAATGATTAAATTTAGTATGTGAATTATATTTAGTTTTGAATGATCATTTTGACATTTCAAGCTAGCAGACAGCATTAATGGGTCCTGATGGTGAATATTAATTGGAAAATTGATACTTCCAAAATTTTGTGATTTGTCTTCAGCTAACTCCTTCCTGAGTCGAGTGAACTCCGGGAGTTGGTGATGGACAGGGAGGCCTGGCGTGCTGTGATTCATGGGGTTGCAAAGAGTCAGACACGACTGAGCGACTGAACTGAACTGAACTGAACTCCTTCCTGAGCACAATCTATTCCCTGAACAGTCTTATGGCACTGATTTTTAAAACAAGTCTCTTTTGGTGATACCTGCTAATTTCTATCCTGCAGTTTATTTCCAGTAAGTCACACTTCATAGATTAAAAGAGAATAAGAAAATGATGGAGGGACTTCCTTGGGGGTCCAGTGGTTAAGACTTTACCTTCCAGTGCAGGGACCGAGGAGAATCTGATCCCTGGTTGGGGAGCTGGGACCCCACGTGCCTCCCAGTCAAAAAGCTAAAACATAAAACAGAAGCAATGTTGTAACAGATTCAATAAAGACTTTAAAAAGGGTCCACATTTTGAAAATCCTTAAAAAAAAAAAAAGAAAATGATGGATATTTTCCTCTTCTCCCTTTACCCTGTAAAACATGTTGAGGTTTAAATTTTTCACTTGGAACTTTTTATAATTACTACTCGTTTGTAAATTACAGCACATAAATTAATAGATGAATGTCGTTTTTTAAAAAATGACATGTTCTATCTTCTTGTACCATCCTTGGGGGTCCAGTGGTTAAGACTTTACCTTCCAGTGCAGGGACCGAGGAGAATCTGATCCCTGGTTGGGGAGCTGGGACCCCACGTGCCTCCCAGTCAAAAAGCTAAAACATAAAACAGAAGCAATGTTGTAACAGATTCAATAAAGACTTTAAAAAGGGTCCACATTTTGAAAATCCTTAAAAAAAAAAAAAAAAAAGAAAGAAAATGATGGATATTTTCCTCTTCTCCCTTTACCCTGTAAAACATGTTGAGGTTTAAATTTTTCACTTGGAACTTTTTATAATTACTACTCGTTTGTAAATTACAGCACATAAATTAATAGATGAATGTCGTTTTTTAAAAAATGACATGTTCTATCTTCTTGTACCAGGAATAATAAATTGCTCTTTTCTTTTTAAAAAAACATTTTTCTTGTTTATTTTGATTTTGGTTACGCTGCGTCTTTGTTGCTGTGCAGGCTTTTCTCTGGTTGTGGCAAGTGGGACCTACTCTCTAGCTGCTGCGCTTGGGCTTCTCATTGCAGTGGCGTCCCTTGTTGCAGAGCACGGTCTCTAAGGCGCACAGGCTCCAACAGTTGCAGTATGTAGACTCAGTAGTTGCAGTTCCTGGGCTCTAGAGCACAGGCTCAATAATCGTGGCACAGCAGCTTAGTTGCTTCCTGGATCAGGGATCAAACCCGTGTCCCTTGCACTGACTGGTGGATTCTTTACTGCTGAGCCACCAGGGAAGCCCTATTCTTTTCTTAAGTAGGTATTTTTGTAAAATGCATTGGAGTAAATCTCTATTTTTACTCATTATGTTCTCTGCTGCTGCTGCTAAGCCTCTTCAGTTGTGTCCGACTCTGTGCGACCCCATAGACAGCAGCCCACCAGGCTCCTCTGTCCCTGGAGTGGGTTGCCATTTCCTTCTCTATAGGTTATTAAAATTTTCATTAGTCTGAATAATGGGAAAGAAGACTCATCTAGTCAACATGGAGAAAAATTTAAATGTGCCTCTTGAATACTTCAAATACATCACTGTCTATATATGAGTGAAAACCTACCTAGGAATAAACTATTAATACTTTAAAAATTCTGGTTCAAAGCGGTCATATATTACATTGAGATGTATGGTGTACCATAAACAAAATAGAACTTTTAACGTATAAAAATTAATAATGGGATTCAGAGGATGGAGACTACATCCAAAGACGTAGTGATTATTTGAGGCTTTGGTTTATAACTGTTATTGGCTTTAGACCACTTACCCTCTTACGCTCAGGTATTTTGAGGTTTTTATTCTTTAGGTAGTTTGGTATTTAGTGTCAAAACACCTACAACTTTCAAAATAATAGAGAATACATTATGTTCAGCAATGTAAAAAAGTCCTCTATATTTTTCCTTTTTACCTTTTGAATTTAGTAGTTTGTTTAGTACTTGGGTGTTAATCATATTTTGGGGGCCAATAATAACTGAATAGGTAAAATAAAATCTTGCTATTATATTTGAAGACATTTATCTTTGATTCTTCTTTATTTTCTTTTTTTCCTTTCTCCCCAACTTGAGGAAAAATTACTTCTTTGTAGTTCAAGACAAATTTCTAATTCATCTCAAGAGACAGCTACATATTATAAAATGCGGTTTTTCCCAAGTCACATCATTTGCTTAGCATCCCTTACCATTTGAGTAGAAAGATTCCTCTCCGGGGACCTTTGGCTGTCATATATCTCTTGCAAAGTAAGCAGGCGTCTTTGCTTAAGGAGAACTCACTGGCAGGAGTTTCTGGCCTCAATATGTGTGGCTTCTTGTCTGAATCCCCCACGCTGACTTCTCCTATTCTCCTCCTCCAGAGGTCATGGCCGACACAGCATCCCCACTGTGCTGGGTCAGCGGGAACACAAGGTGACCATTTTCCTTCTTCACTATTTGCCTAAACTTAGAGAAAATATCACTATTGATTTCGCCCTCGGGTTTTCTCTAGAACTGTGTTGCTATACACAGTAATTATTTGTTTTCACACCATAGACATGTCTGAAAGATAAAGATGAGTTCTCTGCTTCTCTGAGCAGGACATTGTTGAATAAATGAGCACAATACAGAATGGCTGATAAATTCTCCTTATTTCTTCCAGGAGTCGCATTGAGACTATTTCAAGCATGTACAAGATCAAGTATCCATTAGACCCTTTCTATTTCTCGTACATTTTGTGTGGGTTTTCCTAGAACTTTAGAAGTGCTGTGTCCTCTTTCAAAAATTAACTAAGTAGGGAAAGAAAAAGTGCCTGCATTTTCTCGGGTTTCCCCCGTGGTTTCTTTTATCTGTTTAAACTAACCAGGGATTTTTCACATATTGACATAAGCATTCATTTGCTAATTTCTTGGACACCAAACTGTGCGGAGCCTTCCCCAGAATCTTGAATGAAGCTGTAACACTTGGGTCCTCGGGGCTGCATAAGTCCTGCATCATTCCCTGCACACATACGGTTTTTCCCTCTATCTCCTTAGATAAAAGTCAGTGCTGATCGCCTTAAGGAAAAGAATGAGTTAAATGGACCAATATTCTAGGCCTAGATGCAAAAAAAAAAAAAAGAAAACCACCAGCCTTTTCAGAAGGCCCTTAGCACCTGCAACAGCAAGGTCATTTGCACATACATATATAAATAAATTAACAATGAATAAATAATTTAATCCTGGCCACACAATGCCACCTTGCAGATTTGATCCTTTGCAGCTCCCAGTGAATTTGTCCATTTCTAATTCTTCTTGATGAAGTCCTCAGATACTTGCTGACTGTCAGGCTCATTTTCCTATTGTTTTCGCTTGATTACTTCTGTATGACCTGAGGTCGCCCTTAAAATCCACATCTCCCGTGAAGACTCCAAAAGGCCTTCTTTCTAGCACCCTCCTGAACAAGGATGGAAAGTGCATGTCATTTCTCCACACAAAAGCATGGGAGGTTTTTCATCACTAGCCTCCTAAAGCAGCCCAAGCGCAAAAATAGCTGATAAGGGGTACCATGTTTTCGAGACCTGTTTATCCATGCACTTGGGTGTGCCTGTGGCAGGTCTCCCAGGGCCTGGAGAAGTTGGACCACGTCCCCTCTAACCCTGCTAGGCATCCTGTTGATGACGGCACCAGATCATGGTGCCTTCCCACCCAAACTTTTGCCACAGGCTCTTTGATCTGAGGTCTTTCTGGTAAAAGCTTGGCCTTCATGGGAAGTGGAGAAGGGATAGGGAATTACTTGTTTCCTTTTTTTTTTTTAAGCTAGTTTGTTTTCTAATTTAAGCTAATTATTTAAGTTTTAAGCTAATTACTTGTTTTCTTTTTTAAGCTGAATGTTGCCAGTGAGCACATTCAATTTAGGCTGTAAGCCCACCAGCAGGACTGTCCTAATTCTCGTTCTGTGATGCCCACATCTGGGCTGGGTCTGAACCCTGTGTTAGCTAAGCCTCCTCACACAGCATCACCACTGCCCACTTGCTAGTCATTCTCCCCACTACCAAGAGGTCAGCTCCTTCAGTGGGGGAGGAAAAGGAGATTGAGACCTTGTGTTGGCTGAATACAGTAGCCTGCAGTGAATGGGAACACCTTCCTCACTTGTTTTCATTGAAAAATCCTGCTGCTGCTGCTGCTGCTGCTAAGTCACTTCAGTGGTGTCCGACTCTGTGCGACCCCATAGACGGCAGCCCACCAGGCTCCCCCGTCCCTAGGATTCTCCAGGTAAGAACACTGGAGTGGGTTGCCATTTCCTTCTCCAATGCATGAAAGTGAAAAGTGAAAGTCAAGCCAATCAGTCGTGTCCGACCCTCAGCAACCCCATGGACTGCAGCCTTCCAGGCTCCTCCGTCCATGGGATTTTCCAGGCAAGAGTACTGGAATGGGTTGCCATTGCCTTCTCCGATCGAAAAATGCACAGACTGTTAAAATTGGTTGTTCAATATCCTTCAAGAGTTCTGATAAAGTTTTCCATGATTTTTGACAAGTCATATGGATTTTCAAAAATATATCTTTGTAATTTTTTTCTCTTCCTTCTTCTGAACCATGGAATAAAAACTTGCTGTATTTTATGGGGTCTTACACTTTTTACTCTTTAGTAAAGGTGAGTCTCTGGAGTATTTAAGGAAGATGCTAATGAAAATTGTAGTACCATATGAAAGTTTCAAAAAGTAGGCTCCAATACAACATGGAAATCTATTACACAATTAAGTTTTATTGTCTGCATATGATAAAATTTGGGGCATGGATTTTCATAAATTTTAGTGCATTTCAGCAAATTTCCAGGACAATTTACCTAGGCTGAACTATCAAAGCCCTCCAAGAATTTGGTTCCACTGTCTGAATCCTATTAATAAAAAGGTAGTCTTGATCTGAGATGATGTCAGGATACCTTGTCAATGAAACCCCTGGGTCAGGAATTTCTGGAAGGGGAACTCTCTGACCAGAGTCATACTTTCTCTGCTGATGGCCTTCCAGTTCAGGCAAACCTTCAGGCAACAGGAACCAAAAGTCACAAATTACATCAGTCTATGTCGTTTCTGAACCATTAAAAAAAAAACCAACCTTTCATCCTCTAAAAGATCCATCATTGAATGGTGATGACAAACAGGAAATGTAACCTCAAATGCTTGCATTACCAGTTTGTGTTCAGTGTGCATGTTTCTCCCACAGTTATGCTGAACACTCTGAGACACTGGGGCCTTGACAATTTCACATCACCAAAGAAAGAGACAGGGTTTTATGAAATAATTATACCTTTTTTTAAGGGGAGAGTTACCCAGTCTTTTTGATGAAAAATCTCTGTTGGATGTTTTCTGAGCTTTGTGAAAAGCAATTTATGAAAAGTCCGATGAATCTACACTCTCAGAAAGAAGACTGTAGCAGAGACCCCCCAGAAATGGTAAAACTGCTACAAACACATCACATGCTAAGTCCTAGTAGCACTTCTAGCTTTTCCTTATTTTGGAAGTTATAAAACATTTCAAATTTACAGAAAAATAGAATTATATAGCAAGCACTTATTTACCTACTACTCAGATTCAGCAGATGTAAAATTTTGCCATATTTGCTTCATCTCTTCAAAAAAATTTTACAGATGCAACCAAACCTCTCTTGGTCTCCCTTCCTAGATCATATTCCCTTCTGAGCCTCCTCAAGATACTTCTAGTTTTTAAAGAAACCTCACTTCCATTCTCTTCTTTTTTTTATGAGAGTGTTCTTTTTTTGGCTGCACTGGATTTTCGTTGCTGAGTGCAAGCTTTCTCTAGCTGCGGCTGGTAGAGGCCACTCTTCTTTGCCGTGTGCAGGCTTCTCCCTGCAGTGGCCTTCTCTTGTGGAGCATGGGCTCTAGGCATGCAGGCTTCAGTAGCTGCAGCACACAGGCTCAGGAGTTGTGGCACGTGGGCCTAATTGCTCTGCAGCACATGGGATCCTCCTGGACCAGGGATTGAACCTGTGGCCCCTGCATCCACTGAGCCATTAGGGAAGTCCCCATTCTCTTTATTTTCATAATTTACCCGCTAGACTCAAAGTATAATTTCAGTTTTGTAAATATACTGTGTATACACATGTACACAGAGCAGAGAGTGAAGAATGTAAATGAAAAGGTCAGCGATTGATTTGTCACCAAATGTGAGATTTTTCTTCCTTGTGCTGTTGACCTAAAACAAAGGGAATTTCAGTTACTTACTCTCCAGCAGAAATGGGCTTATTTGGGATCAACAAAGAATTGCATTTCTAGGTCTTGTAACCATGGTGAGCCAGGAGCAAGCACCTGCACAGCAAGGAGAGGAGAAGAGGAGAAAAGTTGGCTGTGAGGAATGGGACTATCATAAGCAAAGAGTCTATTGGAGAAATTGAGAGGTCCAAGTATAGTGGCTCTTCACTGGCTGAGTTGTGGCAGTCTCTTATTGGCTAAGCTCTTGTCAGGCAAGAAATGGAGTCTTTTTCCTTCTGGGCTCTGCTGACTTCCTAGGGCATGAGAGCTCCTGCTTCTGGCCTCATGACTCTCTTTAATTGAGGTTTCTATTTATTAATTTTTACAGTGCTAGGTGGCCCTAGTGGTAAAGAACTGCCTGCCAATGCAGGATACTTAAGAGATGCGAATTCTATTCCTGGGTCAGGAAGATCTCCTGAAGGAGGGCATGGCAATCCACTCCAGCATTCTTCCCTGGAGAATCCCATGGATAAAGGACCTGGCAGATTACAGTCCATAGTGTCTCAAAGAGTCAGGCACAACTGAAGCAACTTAGCACACATAGTACTTTTATTTAATTTTTACATGTTATCATATGTCATATGTTTAAGTAATGACAAGTAATTATAAAGTAATAATTAGGTATCATCCCTGTAGCTCAGACAGTAAAGAATCTGCCTGCAATGCAGGAGACCCAGGTTCGATCGCTGGGTTGGGAAGATCCTCCAGAGAATGGAATGGCAATCTACTCCAGTATTCTTGGCTGGAGAATCCCATGGACAGAGGAACCTGGCAGGCCACAGTCCATGGGGTCACAAAGAGTTGGACACGACTGAGCAACTAACACTAATTAGGTAGTAAGTAATAATAAAATGTTATGAAATAATATTCTTTACTATTTCTAAAAATAAAAGTATTATATCACATGGAAAAGTATGTCAAGGCTCTTTCTAATTCCTAAGACTGTGATAAGCTTTCCTGTACCTAAGGTTAAAGCGTCTGCCTCCAATGTGGGAGCCCCGGGTTCAATCCCTGGGTCGGGAAGATCCCCTGGAGAAGGAAATGGCAACCCACTCCAGTATTCTTGCTTGGAGAATCTCATGGACTGAGGAGCCTGGTGGGCTACAGTCCATGGGGTCACAAAGAGTCGGACACGACTGAGTGACTTTATCTTATCTTTATCTCAATCCTAACTTCTTGATTGCTTCCTCAGCCGGAAGACATAAATCAGTATCAAAACTATCAGGCACAGATTTAAACCAACAAACAGATATCAAACTAGTTTCTAGGAGATGATCATTATTAGCTTGAGATTCTATAAACCTCTTTTATCAACAAATATGATAAGCAGCTAGACCTGAGTCTGATGATAAAGGACAATATCCAAACATTTTTAAGATGGGGCCAAGAGCAAATGGGAAGTTCTCAGAAAAATGTTAAGGAACTAGAACTGGAAGATACTGAAAAGAAAAATGCCAAGATCTGTGTCTGCAAGGAAGGTTTATTAGTGAGGACTGTTACAAGTGCTCTGAGAAGTCAGTCTTTGATACATGTACTTGATAAAAATAGATGGCTGTTTCATTGAAGCAGAGGAGGAGGCCTGTCATAAAGAGCTTCTGCCTAATGTCACCTTTGTATGAAGTTAAGAAGGGTGTCTCCCACCTCCTAGGGGGTCAGAGCTCCATGTTAGAATACAGCATTTAGACTGAAGGCTGGCTTTGAGCCCTCACAGATCACTGTTTTCTGGTGCTCTTGTGCAGTGCCAGTGTGCTCAGTCATGTGCAGCAGTCCTGAGGTCTGGCATCTTTTAGGCTCCTTCTGTGTCATTTCCTCTTTTCTTTGGTTCTTTGGAAATGGCCCCATATGGTGCTCTGGCTCCATACAGTGAAATGTAGATCTGAGACTTGGGTGTGTTCTCTGGGGAAAGCAGGTCGATCTGTTCTTACAACCTGCTTTGGTTCTGCTGTTTACACTGATCAGACTTGGTTAAAGGAAATTTTTCCAGTTCAGTCTAGCTCACTCAAGCTCTGCTTTAGTGGTCAGGGTAGAATCTTATGCAGTTTGGATGTGTTTATTTGCTCTGTTCCATCATTTTTGTTTACATCTTCCTCAGAATCCCTTGGAAACAAGTGTCTGAGGCAGGATTAGGGTTCTCTTATTTCTCATATCATATGTTAGTCACACGCCAGTATCTCAACATTTGTCACAGTCAGTGAAGACCTATTTAGACAAAACTTAACATCAGGACCTTTTACTCAACAGAAGGAATATCTATCTAATTTACTCTTATAGTGAACAATAAAATGGCCCTGTGGGGCAGAGTAAGGCAACGTCCTGGCCCATCCCTGCGTGGGAAGAAAGAAGGAGGGCAAGTAAGGATAGACTCTGAGCTCCTTCTAGAAGCCAACACTTTCATCTGACTTACAGGTCCTTTTCTGGATCTTATTTCCATAGTGATAGGAAGCAGTAAGCATGTCCGTGGACCAAAATCCTGCCTGACCAGTAGAGGATGACTCAGTATAGGCATCTTTCCTATGTATAGGGTAGTCAGCAGTGAAGGGATAAATGACTGGGATAATCACTGGGTGTAATATTTAACTGGTGGCTGGTATAGTCGCTATTTTAGCACATGAGAGGCGTCTGGAAGAGACCATCTTTATCAGATTTTATCAGTTACTGAGCCTTGTATTAGGAGAGAGCTATTTACCTGGTAAGTGTGGGACTTATTAAAATTGTAAGTTTAAGGGCTATTGTTTCTTCCTGTGAGTTTATTACTTGTCTTTGTTAAGTCCTTATAGTATATATTGCTAAGTGAATTTCTGTCATCATGGGACTTTTTGTGTTGTTGTTCTGTGTTTCCTCAAGCTAACTATAATTGAAGTTTATGTTGATGGCTTGTCAATGCTGAACCATTAATGCTGCTAATCAATTCCTATCTTTCAGGCTAAGGTTCAGAGGACAAAATGGAAAGTAGTACCAATGTCACTTGTGATTTCTCCCAAATAGGAAATACTCTTGTGTTCATCACACCACTCCTGTCCTCATAGGGAGTGACTTCTTATTCCAACCCTAAAGCTCAGGATGGAACTCTTGGTTCCCCTTACTTTTCCCAATTAATAAGAGCTATATTTCATATATTCTTTCACTATTCTGTGGTTTACAGCCCAGTGTTTTTTATACTCTTTAAAAAGTGAAGTCACTCAGTCATGTCTCACTCTTTTGCAACCCCATGAACTATAGACCCCCAGGCTCCTCCATCCATGGGATTTTCCAGGCGAGAATACTGGAGTGGGTTGCCATTTCCTTCTCCAGCGAATCTTTCTGACCCAGGGTTGAACTTGGGCCTCTTGCGTTGCGGGCAGGTGCTTTACTGTCTGAGCCACCGGGGGATTCTTAAATTAGTACTCTTTAAGCTGTTCCTCAAAGAGAAGTTTTTCACTGATATTAAAATATATATATATTTAAAAATTTAAGCATAGTAGTTTTAAAGCCAACTGTCTAAAACTTTGTTCTGACATAAGAAAAAGTTGGTAAAGGGTCTAGAGCAGTTTGTGGTCTTGGGGATCCAGGGGTACCTTGGGTTGTTAGGGAAAGTAAGGAGACCCTGAGAGTTGGGCTTGTAGATCTGGATTTGGATTAAGTGTTAGTTTGTATCGGTACTTTATTATACAATTGACTTTGGCTATTTCCACCTCTCGTTAGAAGAATTTTATTATTATTGTTTGCTTCCTTTTCTCTTTGTTTGGGTTTCACCTTGGTATTGTTCAGTTTATGCTTAAAGTAGTGTTTTTTGGAGGGGGAGGGTAGCTGGTAATAGCGGCCTTAGAAATCTCATGAGCTCCCCCTGCTGTTTTGCAACTGAGAATACAAGCCCTTTTTAGCTTGAATTCTGAGAAACAAGCAAGTAAAACCCTGTGGGTTTGCTTGATCTAAAAGGCAGGCTGCTGCTGCTAAGCTGCTTCAGTTGTGTCCGATTCTTGGCGACCCCATCCCTGGGATTCTCTAGGCAAGAATACTGGAGTGGGTTGCCGTTTCCTTCTCCAATGCATGAAAGTGAAAAGTCAAAGTGAAGTCGCTCAGTCATATCCGACTCTTAGCAACCCCATGGACTGCAGCCTACCAGCCTCCTCCATCCATGGGATTTTCCAGGCAAGAGTACTGGAGTAGGGTGCAATTGCCTTCTCCAGAAAGGCAGGCTAATACTTGATAACTCTCTTCCTGAAATTTTACAAAATCAGAAAGGAAAGGAAGACTCTTCAAGTGTTTTATTTGTGCTAATACTTAAGCTAATACAAGGGGGATGTATCCCTTCTTTGCTCTAAGAAGCCAGTCTATACCACTTTTGAAAAACTGCCAATGAAGAATGAAGAAATGCATCATGAAATTATTTAAGGTCTGAAGTGGACTGACTAAAATCTGGAAGGTAGACTTTTAGTTAAGTTTTGATCTGTAATGGTTTTGAAAAAAAATATGCTTTGATAATAATGAATTAACATAGTTTCCAGTTTTTATCACCCGAAATACTTCCCAAAACTTTACATGTAGTTTGATATAAATTTATCTCTTTAATTAGTATAAATTTTCATGTTAAAGATATCACACAGAAATCACATTTATAAATATTTTCATAATTGTACAAGTAGGGTATCATACAGAATCATATATTGAAAATATCAGAAGATATGCATTCATTAGATTATAAATATATATTGAAACAGCTACTAGTCACCATCCCCAGTGTAGGTGCAGAGGTTTCTGCCTTTGTGTAACATAGTCTATTAAGTAGGCATTTGTGAGATAAAAAACCATTCAGATAAATATATAGTTAAATGCTACTATTTGTTGGATATGACATCAAAAGCACAGACAACAAAAGAAAAAGATAAATTGGACTTAATCAAAATTTAAAACTTTTGTGCCTGAAAGGATACGTCAACAGAGTGAAAAGACAGCCCAAGGAATGGAGGGAACCATTTATAAGCAGTATGTCTGATAAAAGATTAACAGCTAGAGTGTATGAAGAACTCCTACAGCTGAACAACACATGAGAAATGCTGGGAAGGATGAAGCACAAACTGAAATCAAGATTGCCAGAAGAAATATCAATAACCTCAGATATGCAGATGACACTACCCTTAAGGCAGAAAGCAAAGAGGAACTAAAGAGTCTCTTGATGAAAATGAAAGGAGAGTGAAAAAGCTGACTTAAAACTCAGCATTCAAAAAATGAGGATCATGGCATCTGGTCCCATCACTTCATGGCAAATATACAGGGAAACAATGGAAACAGTGACAGACTTTATTTCCTTGGGCTCCAAAATCACTGCAGATGGTGACCACAGCCATGAAATTAAAGATGCTTGTTCCTTGGAAGAAAAGCTATGACCAACCTAGATAGCATATTAAAAAGCAGAGACATTACTTTGCCAACAAAGGTCCATCCAGTCCAAGTTATGGTTTTTCCAGTAGTCATGTATGCATGTGAGAGTTGGCCCATAAAGAAGGCTGAGCACTGAAAAAGTGATGCTTTTGAACTGTGGTGTTGGAAAAGACTCTTGAGAGTTACTTGGACTGCAAGGAGATCCAACCAGTCCATCCTAAATGAGATCAGTCCTGCATGTTCACTGGAAGGACTGATGCTGAAGCTGAAACTCCAATACTTTGGTCACTTGATGCAAAAAAATGACTCATTAGAAAAGACCCTGATGCTTGGAAAGACTGAAGGCAGGAGGAGAAGAGGGCAAGAGAGGATGAGATGGATATATGGCATCACCGACTGGATGAACATGAATTTGAGCAAGCTCTGGGAGATAGTGAGGGACAGGGAAGCCTGGTGTGCTGCAGTCTATGGCATTGCAAAGAGTCTGACATGACTGAGCAACTGAACAACACCACCATTCCATATACATGTGGTAATATATGATGTTTTTCCTCTTTCTGACTTACTTCACTGTGTTTGACAGTCTCTAGGTCCATCCATGGAAAGACTGAAGGCAGGAGGAGAAGGGGGCAAGAGAGGATGAGATGGATGTATGGCATCACCGACTGGATGAACATGAATTTGAGCAAGCTCTGGGAGATAGTGAGGGACAGGGAAGCCTGGTGGCTGCAGTCTATGGCATTGCAAAGAGTCTGACATGACTGAGCAACTGAACAACACCACCATTCCATATACATGTGGTAATATATGATGTTTTTCCTCTTTCTGACTTACTTCACTGTGTTTGACAGTCTCTAGGTCCATCCATGTTGCTGCAAGTGGCCTTATTTTGTTATTTTATATGGCTGAGTAATATTCCATTTCATATATGTACTGCACCTTCTTTATCCATTCATACTGCTATATATGAAATAGATAACTAATAAAGACCTACTATGTAACACAATAAACTCTACTCCATGCCCTGTGGTGACCTAAATGGGAAGGAAATCTAAAAATGACATAATCTAAAATATGCATATGTATAACTGATTCACTCTACAGAAGAAAGTAACACAATACTGTAAACACTCCAACAAAAGTATTTTTTTTAGAAGTTTATCTTTGGTAATGCTAATCTCATCATGATGGATAGACTATCATGGGCCTGAGCAGCAGGGAAGAAACATGGATGTCCTGAAGATATGTCTATCAACTCTGCTTGTGAATTCAGTCAAAACCACTGAGGCTCTAAGCTACAGTGCAAAACCCTAAATACACAATGCATTGCCTAAGCCAGTTTTCAAAAACAAATATCCCCCCAAAAATATTTTGATTCAAAAAAATTTTGGAAATAAAGGCAGAATGAGTCTAGAAATCTAGAGATATTGTAAAAGGAAAAAAAAATTGTCCCAAAACACAAACAAGGATATTAAGGATTTGGGGAGGTTTGACAGCATATAAGCAAAAGTAGATAGTAGAGACCAATTTTGCTCAGTATAACCTTGGTAAAACAAAGGATGGCCTTCTTAGGTGGCTCAGTGGTAAAGAATCTGCCTGCAATCCACAGACAAGGATTTGATCCTTGGGTCAGGAAGATCCTCTGGAGAAGGAAATGGCAACCCACTCCAGTGTTCTTGCCTGGAAAATCACATGGACAGAGGACCCTGGCAGGCTACATACAGTCCATGGGGTCACAAAAGAGTCGGCACAACTTAACAGCTAAACAATAAAACTAAAGGATAAATCCATTATGTTTACTTAGAAAATTTCACAGATAGGAAAACCCTTTTTCCCAGAACAGTATTTCCACACTGCTCTGATACCTTAAATGGGTGAAAAATTTTTCCTGTTCTTCTATTTCTAGAGTAGAATGAAACCTGAAGAAATCTCTAAATGGCAATGCCTTCCTCTCAATAACAACATGAAAACTATGCATTTACAATTTCACCATTTTCTGCTCATCCACACAGTTGGAACTTTAGTTCCTGCAGAGAGCCTCACTGCCCTCAAGTCTTGGCACAAGAATCTGGACTTACTGTGTGTCACAAAAAGGTTTTCTTGACAGACTGCTACCCTAGCAGAATCCAACATCCCAAATGTAAGGCCTTGGATTCAACCACCTTGTCTCAATTTCAAAACATTGAAGTTAACATCTGTGAAAAATTCAGAGGTTGGATAATAAATCATCCAGGCTACACTGTCCAAGCTTCTAGAAGGAAATAAGGAAAGGGGAAAAAAAAATCATTCATTTAACAAACAGTTACTGAGGTCGATTAGCATAGAAATAGTGCTCACATATAAACCTCATATGTATTTCATCTTGTAAGAGTTCCACTTTGTTCGGTTTTTAATATTTGCTATTATACTCCTGATTACATGCCAGAAATTTCCATTTAAGTTGAAACGAAATTTTATGATTATGTCTTGTGTCCGGGACCAATTTGGAAAGCAGGAAGTAGTAAATCTATAGAGGCAAATTTTTCATGGAGCTAGATGGGGAAGGAGCATCCTTGCCACTAAGTGATAGCACAGAAATTCACCTTTCAAGATGCAGGGGCTTCCTCAGAGGTCAGTAAAAGACCTCCTGGGCAATCACGAGACTGAAATGGAGCTGTGCATCCCTTCAGTTACTTTCCTGTGCTTCTCTGAGGTATTTAGAGAAATAACATACCTGACAGTGATGAAGTTGGAGACCTGGGGACCACGATGGATACCAAGAATATGGAGCTGCAGGAGAGATATGGAGAAATCTCCTTTCCCATCTGTCTCCCAGCACATTTCTAGTTTGATATTTAAAGAACAGAAAAGAATTACTTCAAATTTAGATCATTACTTCATGTTGATCACTCTTGAATTTATGTCACTTGGGTCCTATCAAACTCAGTTCAGTAATCAAAAATAAAATCCTTAAGTCTCCAATAAGGTATAAGGAGTCAAGAATTTCTAGTTAAGGAACAGCACTGTATTTTTAAAATATTTGTTTATTTATTTATTTTTGACTGTGCTGAGTCTTTATTGCTGTGTTCTGCTGTGCTAAGTTGCCCAGTCATGTCCGACTCTTGGAGACCCCATACACTGTAGCCCACCAGGCTCCTCTGCCCATGCAGATTCTCCAGGCAAGGATACTGGAGTGGGTTGCCATGCCCTCCTCCAAGGGATCTTCCCAAGCCAGGGACTGAACCCAGGTCTCCTGCATTTCAGGTGAATTGTTTACTGTCTGAGCCTCCAGGGAAACCCAAGAACACTAGAGTGGGTAGCCTATCCCTTCTCCAGGGGATCTTCCCAACCCAGGAATTGAGCTGGGGTCTCCTGCATTGAAGGTGGATTCTCTACCAGCTGAGCTACCGGGGAAGCCCCATCTTTGTTGCTACTCGGGCTTTTTCTCTAGTTGTTTCAAGCAGGGGCTACTCTAGTTGCAGTACTCAGGTGCCTCATCACAGTGGCTTTTCTTGTGGAGCTTGGGCTCTAGGATGTGAGGGCTTCAGTAGTTGTGGCTCCCAGACTCTAGAGCACAGGCCCCGTAGTTGTGGCTCAAGGACTTAATTGCTCCATGGCTTGTGAGATCTTCATAGACCAGGGATCGAACCCATTTCTCCTGCACTAGCAGACAGATTCTTTAGCATTGAGTCACCAGGGAAGTCCAAAGAAGAGCAATGCATTGTTCACCTCTGGTTCATCTGTAAGCAGAACTCAGTTTAAATGGTATTTGTTTTAATAATTTTAAGACCTTCTGAATAAGTTTTAAATATATTACAATATGGTGCATGCAACTGATGATATAGCTGTTGATGTATATAGAACTAAATCATTAGAAATTTTCCAAACTTCTGAAATAAGACATATTTGACAAGTGTATTTATCAATCTAAATAAGCAATAATAGACATTTAAAATAAACAAATAAACATCCATTTTGTGTCTACGTCAGTAACAGAGAACATGAGACAGTGTATGTCATAGTGCTTAGCACTGCAGGAGCTTCAGAAGGTAGTTTAACTTTCTTTAGGACTAATGATATATATATAATTCCAGGCCAGAATGGCCCTTTTGATCATAGTAATACCCCACTACATCTAAAAACCATCAAGTCTTAATCTAATCACAGAATCAGGAAAGCCTGGGACCTGCTGATTTATGTCAAGTCTAAATATGCATCCTCTTGGTCTGTAGATGTAGAAATGTAAACAGAGAAAGAGACTGATAAACTGACAGGTCATTTTTTTTGTGTGTTTTTACCTTCAAGCATACATCACACAATCCATGGAACAGAGAAAAGAGAACTCCCATAAATACTTACATTGAAAAGGGTAAAGGAGGAGAAGCACATAGAAATCACCATTCCATGGTAACTCGGAATTCTACTGTGCAAGTCTGTCCATGCATGCTGTCTCTTCAGTCCTGTCTGACTCTCTATGACCCTATAGACTATAGCCTGCCAGGCTCCTCGGTCCATGGAATTCTCCAGGCAAGAATACTGGAGTGGGTTGCCATATCCTCCTCCAAGGGATCTTCCCAACCCAGAGATCAAACCCAAGGCTCTGTGTCTCCTGCATTGGCAGGCAAATTCTTTACCACTAGTGCCACCTAGAAAGCCCCATTCCCCTCTAACTGAAGGTAATGAATGGTCCTTGATTAACTCCAAGTCCTGGGCGTGACTCATTCTCTGCCTCTCCTGGGCTGTAATCTCATTTCTATGGGAAATTATTCTTTTTTAATCATCATTCAATTCAATTTAGTTCAGTTGCTCAGTCGTGTCTGACTTTTGTGACCCCGTGAATCTCAGCACGCCAGGCCTCCCTGTCTATCACCAACTCCCAGAGTTCACTCAAACTCATGTCTATCGAGTTGGTGATGCCATCCAGCCATTTCATCCTCTGTCATCCCCTTCTCCTCCTGCCCCTAATCCCTCCCAGCATCAGAGTCTTTTCCAATGAGTCAACTCTTCACATGAGGTGGCCAAAGTACTGGAGTTTCAGCTTTACCATCATTCCTTCCAAAGAACACCCAGGGCTGGTCTACTTCAAAATGGACTGGGTGGATCTCCTTGCAGTCCAAGGGACTCTCAAGAGTCTTCTCCAACACCACAGTTCAAAAGCATCAATTCTTCAGTGCTCAGCTTTCTTCACAGATCAAGTCTCACATCCATACATGACCACAGGAAAACACAAAGCCTTGACTAGACAGACCTTTTTTGGCAAAGTAGTGTCTCTGCTTTTTAATATGCTATCTAGGTTGGTCATAACTTTCCTTCCAAGGAGTAAGCGTCTTTTAATTTCATGGCTGCAGTCACCATCTGCAGTGATTTTGGAGCCCCCAAAATAAAGTCTGACACTGTTTCCACTGTTTCCCCGTCTATTTCCCATGAAGTGATGGGACTAGATGCCATGCTCTTCATTTTCTGAATGTTTAGCTTTAAGCCAACTTTTTCACTCTCCTCTTTCACTTTCATCAAGAGGCTTTTTAGTTCCTCTTCACTTTCTGCCATAAGAGTGGTGTCATCTGCATATCT
>SJXQ01012349.1:60708-99518 GCA_006408695.1 Aepyceros melampus
TGTTTCCACTGTTTCCCCATCTATTTGTCATGAAGTGATGGGGCCAGATGCCATGATTTTCGTTTTCTGAATGTTGAGCTTTAAGCCAACTTTTTCACTCTCCTCTTTCACTTTCAAGAAGAGGCTTTTTAGCTCCTCTTCACTTTCTGCCATAAGGGTGGTGTCATCTGCATATCTGAGGTTATTGATATTTCTCCCAGCAATCTTGATTCCAGCTTGTGCTTCTTCCAGCCCAGCATTTCTCATGATGTACTCTGCATTGAAGTTAAGTAAGCAAGGTGACAATATACAGCCTTGACGTACTCCTTTTCCTATTTGGAACCAGTCTGTTGTTCCATGTCCAGTTCTAACTGTTGCTTCTTGACCTGCATAGAGGTTTCTCAAGAGGCAGGTCAGGTGGTCTGATATTCCCATCTCTATCAGAATTCTGCACACTTTGTTGTGATCCACACAGTAAAAGGCTTTGGCATAGTCAATAAAGCAAATGTTTTCCTGGAACTCTCTTGCTTTTTAGATGATCCAGCGGATGTTGGCAATTTGATGTCTGGTTCCTCTGCCTTTTCTAAAACCAGCTTGAACATCTGAAAGTTCACGGTTCACATATTGCTAAAGTCTGGCTTGGAGAATTTTGAGCATTACACTACTAACGTTTGAGATGAGTGCAATTGTGCGGTAGTTTGAGCATTCTTTGGCATTGCCTTTCTTTGGG
This sequence comes from Aepyceros melampus, assembly GCA_006408695.1. Lineage (NCBI taxonomy): Eukaryota > Metazoa > Chordata > Mammalia > Artiodactyla > Bovidae > Aepyceros > Aepyceros melampus. Next base: position 61,418 of record SJXQ01012349.1, read on the forward strand.
ACTGGAATGAAAACTGACCTTTCCACCTATAAAATGGTTGTTAAAGAAAATAAGTTCTGTCATAGCTAAGTAGCTCTCTTAGCCTAAATTTTGCCTGCAAAGTTGAAGATCAACAGTTATTTTTTACATTAAACAGCCTCAATGTCTTCTAGGCTTGGCCAGTGGTGCCTTAGGCATGTTCCCCAATATCCCTGAAGGCTTCATATATTTGATTATAGTTACTTATGGGCTTCCCTGGTGACTCAGATGGTAAAGAATTCACCTGCAATGCAGGAGACCAGGTTCAATTCCTGAGTTGGAAAGATCCTTTGGAGAAGGAAATGGCTACCCACTCCAGTATTCTTGCCTGGGAATTCCATGGACAGAAGAGCCTGGAGGGGTCTCAAAGAGTCAAACATGACTGAGTAACCAAAACTTTACAGTCAACCACATTTACAAAAGTAACAAATTTGTGTGTTTTATTGTGTATTTTATTACCATAAACTATATTTATTAAAGCCACAGATTTTGTGTGCTTTTAGTACTATTGGTCCATTAAGAACTTGTGAAACTGCTTTCTCATGGCATTTAATTTCTATGAAGATATTCTAGGTGGCACCTTAATTCTTTCAAATATCATAAGAAAGCATGGGAGAGCTATTCCTTAATTTGGACTACACCCCTAAGCTACCTCTTAAATACCCTTGATTTTATCTTTGCCCCAAAGCTGTTTCTTAATATGATCATATTTTTCTGTCTAGCAGGGTTAGAGAGGAAGAAAAATTTTATTTATTAAAGCCACAGATTTTGTGTGCTTTTAGTCTATTGGTCCATTAAGAACTTGTGAAACTGCTTTCTCATGGCATTTAATTTCTATGAAGATATTCTAGGTGGCACCTTAATTCTTTCAAATATCATAAGAAAGCATGGGAGAGCTATTCCTTAATTTGGACTACACCCCTAAGCTACCTCTTAAAGACCCTTGATTTTATCTTTGCCCCAAAGCTGTTTCTTAATATGATCATATTTTTCTGTCTAGCAGGGTTAGAGAGGAAGAAAAATTTTAGATCTTTACATGCATGCATGCTGAGTTGCTTCAGTCGTGTCTGACTCTGTGCGACCCCACAGACGGCAGCCCACCAGGCTCCTCTGTCCACAGGATTCTATAGGCAAAAATACTGGAGTGGGTTGCCATTTCCTTCTCCATAGAGCTTTACAAACCAGTGCATTTGGGGACTTTACAAGAGAAGAACACTGTAAAGAAGAACACTCTGTTTTGGGGGAGGAATTGCAAAATTTTGTGAAAAGCATGTCTGTTGAGGAAGGAATGAGATCTACTTTACTATTAAAGGACTTCTGTAAAACAGATAATAATTTTGTTGCATTTTATGCTGAGCACCGAAGAATTGATGCTTTTGAACTGTGGTGTTGGAGAAGACTCTTGAGAGTCCCTTGGACTGCAAGGAGATCCACCCAGTCCATTCTGAAGGAGATCAGCCCTGGGATTTCTTGGGAAGGAATGATGCTAAAGCTGAAACTCCAGTACTTTGGCCACCTCATGCGAAGAGTTGACTCATTCGAAAAGACTCTGATGCTGGGAAGGATTGGAGGCAGGAAGAGAAGGGGACGACAGAGGGTGAGATGGCTGGATGGCATCACTGACTCGATGGACATGAGTCTGAGTGAACTCCGGGAGTTGGTGATGGAAAGGGAGGCCTGGTGTGCTGTGATTCATGGGGTCTCAAAGAGTCAGACACAACTGAGTGACTGAACTGAACTGAACTGGATACTCAGAAATGAACGTAAACCTCTAGGGTATATCCAGGAGGCCACTGAGATCAAAGCTTGGTGATACTAGAACCAAAAGTATGTGTGGGGCAGTCTGGCTACATGCCACTGAAAAGTCAGTAAAGATGCAAGGCTGGTGAAGAGGAAAGTTTGCTTTGTTTTGGATGCAGCAAATGGGAGTAGTGGGAGGAGTGAGGTGGGGAGCACTTCTATCTGAAGGCTGACTCCCTTCTCACACATTAACAACCAGTGGACAAGAGTTTTTATAGATGGCAGGAGGGGGCTCCAGCAAACAGCACAGTCATCTCTGACAGTCATCCTGAAATTGGTCATGCCATGGTCCGATCAACCTCATCTTTATTGTTTTGGGTACAGTTAGTCTTCAGTTCCAGGGTCAGTCTGTCTCCATTTCTTTGAAGCTAATTCTTGAAATTGTGGCAGCTTATCTCATGGTTACAGTCTTCATGTCTTGGCTACAGTCATCATGGAGTTAGCTTCTTCCAGCTGGTGGGAGCTTCAGTATCTACAAGGCAGCTCACAGAATATGGTTCAGAATATTCTCTATATCCCTTGAGAAGGAACTGAAGGTGCTTGACTTTGTTTACTGACTAAGCTATTATTGTTTGTCCTGTTTGACTGTTCTTCTTTGCTTCTGCGTTTTCTCACTTCTACGATGAAGCTTGTTCTTTGGTTAAAGGTTTTTTTACAGACAAAAAGCAGGCAGTGAACATGGAGCACGGACCATAAGGTCCTGCTCTGTTTCAACATTTGAGCTAGGAAAATAGATTTGGACAATACTGGTATACAGGCATGTAACAACTTTGCAGCACATGCAATATGACAGGATAAAAGGGATACTATTTTGGAATAAATGCAAATGCATGATGATAAATTGCAGAAAAGATAGAAAAGGAGGCTAAGAAGGAACATTAGTGTATAAAGTACACGCGAGCAGCGTGGTAGATACTAGAAAAAAAAGTTTGAGGGAGGCAGAAATCATAAAATGTACAAAAAGGTAAATGGGGCTAAGACCTAGAAATAGATAATTACATTTGACAATTAACAGATATTATTTCCTTGCTGCTGCTAAGTCGCTTCAGTCGTGTCCGACTCTCTGTGACCCCATAGACGGCAGCCCACCAGGCTCCCCCGTCCCTGGGATTCTCCAGGCAAGAACACTGGAGTGGGTTGCCATTTCCTTCTCCAATGCATGAAAGTGGAAAGTGAAAGTGAAGTCGCTCAGTCATGTCTGACTCTTAGCGACCCCATGGACTGCAGCCCACCAGGCTCCTCCATCCATGGGATTTTCCAGGCAAGAGTACTGGAGTGGGGTGCCANCGTCCCTGGGATTCTCCAGGCAAGAACACTGGAGTGGGTTGTCATTTCCTTCTCCAATGCATGAAAGTGGAAAGTGAAAGTGAAGTCGCTCAGTCATGTCTGACTCTTAGCGACCCCATGGACTGCAGCCCACCAGGCTCCTCCATCCATGGGATTTTCCAGGCAAGAGTACTGGAGTGCGGTGCCATTGTCTTCTCCATATTTTCTTGCTACAGATATATAAAGTAATCACATAATTTGTACATGGTTTATGACATCTAAATATAAATTATGGATCACAGCATCTATCTTTAGGGCTGCCTGCCCTGCATCCAATTTAATAAACATTAGACTTTGCCCTTCACATTTCTAGGGGCAAATCTAATATTAAGATTCTTTGATATCTGTATCTAAGACATTCTTATAATTAGATGCATGTGGAAGGAGTATAATTCAAAATACAAATTTGAAAAAAAAAATTAGTCTGACAATACCTCTTTAGTCTCTCTCATTTACAATATGGGTAATAAAAATTATAATTAGAATAAAGCACATTAGGAGGAACAAATTTCCCAAGCCTACCCTCAAGTTTTGACTCTGTGATCCAGAGGGAACATATCAAAATGAGCAAAAAGAAAATACAACCCACTGGGAATAACAAAATCATAAGTAATATCAGTAAAGTCATTTGCTCCCCACAATAATATGTTAGAATTCCATACAAAGATAAATAACAATGTTATTCCCACCAAGAATAAAACTTGTTCAGATAGGTTATATAAAGAGAATGCTATACATGGAATATGCTTAGCAAAGTTTCATCTACTTTTTTTATACATGTGACAAGAAACATAAAGTAACTTTGGCCACAAATGTTGGTTTTCATGTGTGCATTGGGAGTTAAATCATGTGCTTTCAAAAAAATGTATACTGAAGAGTCCTTTGGACAGAAAGAGATCAAATCAGTCAATCCTTAAGGAAATCAATCCTGAATATTTACTGGAAGGACTGATGCTTTAGCTGAAGCTTCAGTATTTTGGCCACTTAATGGGAAGAGCTGGCTCATTGGAAAAGACCCTGATGCTGGGAAAGATTGAGGACAGGAAGAGAAGAGGGCAACAAAGGATGAGATGGTTGAATAGCTGGATGGTATCACTGACTCAATGAACATGAGTTTAAGCTAACTCTGAGATAATGAAGGACAGGGAACCCAGGCATGCTGCAGTCCATGGAGTCACAAAGAGTCAGATCCGACTTAGCAACTGAACAGCAACTCCCCAGTACCTTAAAATGCAACCTTACTTGGACATAAGGATTTTTTCAGTTACTTTTCAGATGTAATTAGCTAAGATGAAGTCAAACTGCAGTAGAGTGGACCTCCAACACAAGATTCAGTTTTTACAAGGTTGTTTCCCTTCCCAGGGCACTCTACCTCCAATGTCTCATCAGACTTGACATTCCTCTCCTCTAGGGAGCTTCTGGCAAGTCCTCTCACTTTATTTATTGAGATGCACAGAAAGTCCTGATCAACTCAGCCAGTAGCTCTAAAAGGTCATTCTAGCTCAGAGCTCACCATATTGACTGAGACCACGATTGCAGCTGAATCCTCCACTTCTCCTCCTGCTCATTTCTGCTTCATTCCCCCACTGAGCCACCCACCCACTTTATGGGTATTGATCCCCAAGGCTGTCCTTAAGAGGATGCTGCTCAACAAATTCCTTGTCACAATTGGCTTCCAAGGAAATAAATCTCCAACCCCCTCAACCTAAGCCAGCTTTGTTTCAAAGGAGACATAACCATAAATGCTTGTCAAGGCAGGCCTTTATTCTCTCTGTTAATGACAAACTTGACAGTCCTCTCCTCTGGGGAGCTTCTCCTGGCAAGTCTTCTCACTTTATTTATTATATTTTCACTGTCAATCATGAAAATCTTTCTAGTTATAATATCCTGTATGCGAGACAGCAAAATATCATTACCTTTACTTTTAATCCAAAATAGGTATCTGCAATAGGCATATAAAATGCAGAGTTTCACAGAATTGATTGGAAATATAATATGTATAAGTGAACTATTTTCCTGAATTTCAAAGCTCTCAGTTTGCAGAACTTTCTGGAATGTATAGAAACATCAATAAGAGGTCTCAAGATAAAACAAGTCAGTCTCCCTTAGGAAGGGGTTCATTACTTTCCAAAGAAAAAATAGTATTGATTTCTACAGCTCTGTTAAATATTCTCTCTTTCTTTCAGTATCTTCAGATAAAAGCAGGAAAGATAAAGGAAATTGGGAAAGTAACAAAAGTTAAGTTTCATCTGACCTACAGATTTTTCATTAATCACTCCATTATCAAATTATCCTACATACATCAAAATGACACTATATTGTCTTTTTGTCTAGAATCAATGGAACAAATTAGGAGCTCAATGAACATGTGAAATGAAATAATGAATAAATTGATAGAAAAATCACCTGCAATTTATTTCCCAATACAAATCTGAAAATTATATTCTTCAAAAACTAGTTTTGTATGTATATACCATGAATATGATGCATTACAAGGTTTGCCTCTAAATATTTAGGGTTAGATGAGTAAAAAAAACGGGGTCGCTTAAATAAAGCCAGGTAGGGAAGTAAGAAACAATTTATACAGACCATAGATCTATGTAATTGCTACCTTATTCTAGCAGAAGCAGCAACATATACAAAAGTTCTATTTCGCACTTTTTTCCGTGGGTAACTGCATTTTCAGAAATTATATATTTAAAGTTACTCTGCACTATTATACTTACATTATCTGCCCAAAGTGATGTCTAAAGCACCATTTCTCTATGAAATTCCTCTAAAATTAATACTGTACTCAACAACTATTCCTATATGTTTTGGCGTTTCAACACCTTGAAGAGAGGATGTCTAAGAAAATTATAAATATCTTGTTTCTGATGAGCACACTAACCAATTATGCTTCCCAAGGCACTGAAACATAACCCCAAAGAAGTAAAAAAATTTCTTGGTTTTCCTTGTATGTGTGTTAGTATCCAGGTGTTAGTTTTTCAGTCATGTCCGACTTTTGGCAACCCCATGGACTGTAGCCTGCCAGGCTCCTCTGCCCATGGAATTCTCCAGGCAAAAATACTGGAGTGGGTAGCCATTCCCTTCTCCAGGGGATCTTTCCCACCCAATAATCAAACCCAGGGCTCCTGCATTGCAGGCAGATTCTATACCATCTGAGCTATCAAGGGTAGCAGTAATAGATTCAAAATAACAAACTGCAGTGAGCTTTCAACACCTTGAAGAGAGGATATCTAAGAAAATTATAAATATCTTGTTTCTGATGAGCACACTAACCAATTATGCTTCCCAAGGCACTGAAACATAACCCCAAAGAAGTAAAAAAATTTCTTGGTTTTCCTTGTATGTGTGTTAGTATCCAGGTGTTAGTTTTTCAGTCATGTCCGACTTTTGGCAACCCCATGGACTGTAGCCTGCCAGGCTCCTCTGCCCATGGAATTCTCCAGGCAAAAATACTGGAGTGGGTAGCCATTCCCTTCTCCAGGGGATCTTTCCCACCCAATAATCAAACCCAGGGCTCCTGCATTGCAGGCAGATTCTATACCATCTGAGCTATCAAGGGTAGCAGTAATAGATTCAAAATAACAAACTGCAGTGAGCTGATTACTCCACCACCACTAGACTACTATAGACTATAAAAAAGGACAACCAAGCCTTAACCCTTGTGTGTTTCCACTACAATGAGAGTCTTGTTGATTGCCCAAGACCTTTAACAAAGTATCAATATTAGAATACTCAGTTTGAGCTCTGTAAGATTATGGAGTAAATGGAGAATTTAGGATTGATGCTGCACAGCAGGATCTGGGATAAAGCAATTGATGGGGCTTATAGATGTGAATCTAATTCTAACATTTGAATTCAAATGTGATCCTATGCTAATCTTGCTAGCAGTTTGCTACCTACAGTTAAATTAACCTAGAAAATAAGTCATTAAACACTAAGCCAAAGAAAGGTATATTTATATAGAATCTGGACAAGTTGGCAGTGATTCAATTCATTAAAGTAACCTTTGTCATACACTCTGTGTTTACCTTTCTTAGGACATTTGTATACATAGAAATAAACATTATTGCTAAGAGCATCTTCAGATGGCAGGATTGTAAATTGAGTGACAATATTTCACTTACTTATGCTCAGTTCCAGCAAAAGTGAAAGCAATATGATGGGAGGGAATAGGAAAAGCATGAGTTAAAGGAAATATTATTTCTAAAAAGACTTTGACTCTTTTCTCCCCTATTTTTTCAGGTCTAGAGGTGGAACACTATGTGTCATTCTTGGATTGACCTTTCTTTCCCACTTAGTGATTAAGCAAGCAAAATCTGCAGGGCATGTTTTACAGAATTAGGATAAGAAATGTGAGAAATAGCAGGCAAAATCAATAAGGAATTCACTATGAATTTCTCTCCAAGATTTGCCAATCTTGAAAGCGACTACAAATACTATTAAAGTTTGTAAATTCTCAATACTTGCAACCTTTTCACAGTGAAAGATTTTAGACAGCATTTAAGTTTCCTAAGTTCTTCCTGTGATCAGAAAGAACTAAGAGCTTTGAGTGAGGATCCTATGTAGGAAAGAAGCAAAAAGAGAGGAATGGAAACAGAGAAAAAGAGAATTAAAAAAAAAATTCAAGCTTGAAGCTTGAACACCTCTCCCCTCTTAGGTAATTATCATAATTGAAATAAAGATGGAACAAATCAATGTTTACCTTTTGTATCAAAGTAAACAAATGAACCTTTTGACAAATTCTTTACCTTTTTGAGTTACAAGAGGCTAGATCATTAAAGCAAGAGGCAGGTTCTTAGTGTTAATACAGGTAGAGCTCAGTAAGTAATTGATCAGTTCATAATATCCACAGAGCTTCCCTGATAGCTCACTTGGTAAAGAATCCACCTGCAATGCAGGAGACCCCAGTTCGATTACTGGGTTGGGAAGATCCGCTGGAGAAGAAATAGGTTACCCACTCCAGTATTCTTGGGCTTTCTTTGTGGCTCAGTGGTAAAGAATCCACCCTCAAGGTGGGAGACCTGGGTTCAGTCCCTGGGTTGAGAAGATCCCCTGCAGAAGCGAAAGACTACCCACTCCAGTATTCTGGCCTGGAGAATTCCATGGACTATAGTCCATGAGTTCACAAAGAGTCAGACATGACTAAGCAAATTTCACTTTCACTGATATACCCAGGCACACCTAAAACTACTGAAGATTTCTGTGGTTTAGGAAGAAGGGAGAAGAGGCAGAAAGTGAGTGGCATTAAAGGGGCCTTGGATCTTGCCCTATCTACATTAACTCCAGAGCGTACGTGCACCTGAGGGGGGAAATTGATCTTAAAGTTGTTTCAGGGGAGACATGTTTCTTGCATGCTTGGAAGCACCTTAAGACAATGTCAAGAGACACCCTACATGCTCAGATAGGAAACAAGGAGCAACTAACCCCTAGCCCCTTTCACACCACTTAGTGGAGAGTGTCGAGGATACCACACCCAGAGTTGATGGGCCTGAAATGACATGTCTTCTTGTGATTGNAAGATTGAGGGCAGGAGGAGAAGGGGATGACAGAGGATGAGATGGTTGGATGGCATCACCGACTCAATGGACATGAGTTAGGGTAAACTGCGTGAGTTGGTGATGGACAGGGAGGCCTGGCGTGCTGCGGTTCATTGGGTCGCAAAGAGAGACATGACTGAGCGACTGAATTGAACTGAACTACCACAGAGAACTTAGCCTGAGCTGACTATATCCTGCCTCTAAGCCTTTATAAGTTACCTGAATCTTACTGCTTTTTATAGGTGTGCCAATTCAGCTTCACTCTTATCAATAATGAGATGTTCTTAGAATTATTCATTAGATTCAGACAGTGACACTTGAAGGTTTACTAAAATATATATATATGAAGCAGGACTTAGAAACAAATTGTGCTCAAACTCTTGTATGCCTAGAAAATACTCTGGAATTTTATCCAAAATGAACATTCTCATGTCCAGTTCCCAGAGATGCTGATTCAATGAGCTTGGAACGGGTCCAAGGAATCTGAATTTTAAACCATCCTCCCAAGAAATTACCAGTGCAGGTGGCCTATCAGCCATACTTGAGTGTGTTACTCTAAAGCTATTCACTTATTTACCAATCTTATGATAACATGTATTTAAATACCATTTCAATTTAAAGAGGCACCATGGAGACTCCTCTTTGGAATTACTAGAGGCATGTAGAATTAGTTTCACATTTTAGTTCATATTAATTATATTTCATTATATTTGACCACAAAATTTTTCATGCACACAATGGTACTCTCTGCTTGAATGTCTATCACATTCAAAAAACCTGATTCTGGATGACCCTTGACTCTTCCAAAATAACCAACATGCTTGAAAAAATTATCTGCCATCTGTGATGATTAAGGACGTTCAGTTGCAAGTGACAAAAACTGAATTTGAACCACCCAAAGCAAAACAGATTTATTGGTTACAGAATTAAAAGTGTGTGGTTTTGAGGGAATGAGTTTAGTTGCTGGTTGAACAAGCGGGACATGTTAAAACTGGAGGCCAACCTATCTATGGGATGGTTGGGAGTGGGGGAGGTTGTATGTGAGAGGGCAAAATGAGGGTGGTGTGCAGGTTCTCATGGGAGAAAGACTCTGGAAGTGGGTCTCCAGAGTTTGGCAGGATGGGATCAAGCAGAAATCCCAAACCTGAGCAGGTAAGGAACAGAGTTAAGAACGTCAGTCAGCCAGAATCAAGGATTCACCTATAGCTGGATGTAGATGCTCAGAAGACAACTTCGAGGGACTTCCCTGGTGGTCCAGTAGTTAAAAGTCCAGGCTTCCAATGCAGAGGGTGCGGATTCGATCTCTGGTCTGGGAAATTATATCCCATATGTCTCATGGCATGGCCAAAATATTTTCTAAAAGATGGTCTCAAGTATGTTTTGTTTTGTTTTGTTTTCCATCTCTCAGCTTTGCTTTCTTCTATGTTAGCTTTCCTCTCAGGAAGATTCTCCCATGAGAAGCAAGATGGTGGCCACCAGTTTAGTTATCCCCAAACTGGGCAGGCATCATCAGTCTGGCTTGGGTCAAGGCCAATCTTTGACTCAATCACTGAGGCCAGAGATTGACCTTTTGAGCCCTGCGTTCATCTCTGGAGACAGGAATGGGTTACAGCTACTAAATCACAAAGGTTTCCCAAAAGGAAAAAGGTTCATGTTATTCCCAGCAGAAAGGGGCCACTGAAGACAGGGCAGGGAAAATTCAATCTGTCTACTGTAGCTGATGACACTTCTGCTCTGGATCAGCAATCTGACAGGGAAGGAAACTCACACACTGGATTCTCCTTTCCCGAAAAGAGGATTTTTTTTTTCCTAAAATGAACAAAGCAAGCAATTATATTCCAAAGTGTTTGAATTAAGCAAACTGCCTATTCCTTCTTGGAAAATATCTGCAAGGAACCCAATGTTATAGATTTCAGTTAGGTCTAATTGCAGGCATAGGAACCTGTGTTTTCTACTTCAGGGTTGCATGTTAATGAATTTTTTTCCCACTAGATATGTTGAGCCTGCATACCTGTTAATCTTGTTGAAATTCATAATTATTTAGTTTCCATGGAGGCCAGATTTTCTATAGATGCATAAAGTTAAGGGTAAAAAAGTGCTGGCAACCTTTTGTCCCTTAAGTCAATTATTAAAAGGCTGAAATCAGAGCTTTTTGCTACAGAGTTCTCAAAATATTATAGAGAAAAGCAATTCGGTCTTCATTATGACCTTTACTGACTCACTTATGAGTGTTAACCAAGAGGCTTCACACCAAGTTTCTTGACAAAAACAGGTTTGGAGTTTGCTGTGTCTCTCTATTTATAGTTCATATTTTCACTCATTTATTATCAGGGAACAATGTTAAGGAGACTCATAAATAAAGTTGTTTCTCCATTATCCTATTCTTTTTATCTAAAAGAAGACATCCTTTACTTATTGCCTTAGTATAATTGGACTCCCATTCTCGTATTTTTGTTTGCTTATTGCATTAATATGATGGCTTGTATGCAATAAGTGTTCAATAAATGTCGCTAATTAATGACTCAACACAGGCTCAACATGTTTTGCATTATGCCACCATTCACTGAAGTACTGTGGAGTCATTTCTGAGATGACTTGGAACTCTGCCAAGATCTAGATATTTGGGCATTTTACCAGAGACTTGGGAAATTCCAAACATGAGATTTTTTTTTTAAATATGGCTTCCTTTTTTTAGAAAAAGAAAAACGTAACTGTCACTTTTCTTTCTTAAACTTCAAATGTAAAGGAATACAATTAATAAAATGAGGTATATTTAGGAAGACTATTAAACGCTATGCAGATCTTGACAACCTTGGCACTCAATATTTCAACATCTGACTGTAGAGAAATAGATCTGATGCATATAATCCATACATAACTTGTGTGGTCACGCAGATTGAGCTATTTCTGCCCTTTCCCATGTCATATTTCCTCCTTGGCAGGGCTGATATGATAACAAGTGTATTTATCATTTTCAGACCATTGTAGAAAACAGAGAACCAACCAGGAAACTGGGCTCCTGTCCTGCTCCTGCAGCCTCCTGACATTGTGAAGGTGATAAATGGCTGTCTTCCCACATAGCACTCAGGCATTGAAAAGTTCAAGGGCATGGAGGACTTATCTGTCAGCTCCTTCCTTGGTAGCTCATAGGAAAACTGTTAGAAGTCAGCATGGGAAGAGAGAGGAGGGAGGAGAGAGGAGGGTTGGCTAGATCCCATGGCCAGATGTCCAGAAACCAAATCATAATCATTTTTTTAACTAGTGTCCTTGAATTCCTTGAGCTAGCCATGAAATTCTCAAAATCTTGATTATCTGTTTATGCCATCAGTGTCAGTTCAAATCACAGATTCTGTTGACAGTTTGATAAATGATCTTCAGTTTTAACACAGGCAAATGTATTATGGTTCAATCAGTTGTTTTGTTTATTGAGCCCTCTGGGATTATGTCCACAGATCTATTTCTAGGTAAAAATTTAAAATGTTGCTTTGCCAATTTTTCTAGGTTTGTGCTTTGGGTGTGTCTGAATTTTGGCCCAAACGCCTTCCCACAACAGGCATACAAACAAACCTTATGTAGAAAGATCATGTGTCTGGTTATATGATTCTTACTTATCACAGCCAACTAACCACCATATCTAAAGAAGTCCCTGCTGACATTATTGTGATGTCTGCTAAAGAAACTGTCTATTGTCACATTAATGCAACAAAAATGATGACCAACCTTGACTCCAAGTTCCCCTCCACTCGAGGCATCTCGACTCTTGGCTTTTACAGCTGCTTGCTTATTGAACAGTGTCAGGTTTCTGTGGCTCTGAACACTGGCTCATATTATAGTCAAGTGGAAGCAAGAAAACTCAGGCAGCCTTTCATGGAAAGACAAGCTGGCCACAATTTCAGGTTTCATGGTAAATGAACAGAGGGAAAAAAGAGACGTCATGTCTTGACTTTTCCAAGATTTTGTCACATGGAAGTTATAGAGTTGGGGACGCAAGTAGGTTGTGTTAGAACTGGAGATCAGAACCGTGTCCACCTCTGGGAAGGTGGGACCAGGGTGAGGGTTGGCTGGGAAAGAGAAGGGATGGGGAAGTGTGCAGGGGCAGGGAGGGAAGGAGAGAAACCAGAGGATCACAGCCCTGGGAGACTCTAGGCACAGGAAGGTGGTGGTCCAGACAGGTAGCTGCACGAGGGCGGTGGAGGTGAGGGAGGGACAGGTGAACCTCCTGGCAGGTGGGCTAAGCATGACCAGAGGACGTGGGGAGGAAGGAAGTGGTCACAATCAAGAGTGCTAGTCGACCAAAGTCACGGCACCATGTGGAGGTGAGGGGTAGACCCTAATCCTGGGGGGAGGGAGGTTACAAGAAGAACAGTAAGACAGTGGTTAAATCCTAAATTAATCTGGATATCACATGCATGTCAGACGCCGAACTGGGCTCTCGACTGTATTCATTCATTTATTCAACAAATTTTAATTGAGCATCTACTATGTGTCAAGCACTGGTTCTAGGCACAGGGGACAGAGCAGTGAAGAAAACAAAATTCTTGCCCTTTGGATCTTATATTTTCTTAAGGGAGACAGATATCAAATGAAATAAGTTTTATGCTAGATGATCGGGTTATAAGTGCTCTGGATAGAAATAAAGCAAGCTAGAGAGACAGAGAGTACAGAGGATTCAGATTTTACAGAAGGCGGCCAGGGAAAGCCTCACTGAGAAGGTGACCTCTGGGCATATCCTTGAAGGAGGTGAGGAGGTGAGACCCCAGATACCTGGAGGGGAATGTTACAGGCAGAGGAAACAGCTGGTGCAGAAGTGAGGTGAGAACGTATCTGGTGTATTCAGAGGACACCAAGGAGGCCAGGTGGCTGGATTTGACAGGTCAGGGGCAGAATGGGTGAGAGAGGAAGCTGGCAAGGGATACAGGTGGGGAAATCATTTAAGCCCTATTAGGCCAGAGGTTCTCAACTGAGGTCAGTTTGTTTCCTGGGAACACTTTGGTTGTCACCATGAGCAGCGTTTTTTTTTCAAGTGAGATTTTGAGCAGTTCAAAGGAGGCTCTTTGCATGCACAGGAAGCTCCCACTTGGGAAAAAAGAGGCAGCATGTTGGACAGTAGCATTAGATTTCAAAGTGGCCTCTGTAAATTGAAGTTGTCAGAAACAAACAGATATGAAGTCATTTCATAAAACCCATTATTAAAGTCTACTATACATAAAGAACAGTATACACACTATGAATGCACATACTGATGTATCTTTGCAAGCAAAACACTGATACCTAAGTGGCACACAGATCAAGAAACAGAACATCATCGGTGCCCTGAAAGTCTTCGTCATCTCCTCTAATTGCTATTCTTCCAAGAGTAGCCACTATCTTGACTTGTAATATTATAGTTTGCCAGTTTTTGAACTTTTTAAGTATTGAATTTTTATTTATGTTTGGCTCTCCTGGGTCTTCATTGCTAGGTGCTCTTTTCTCTAATTACAGCAAGCAGGAGCTACACTCTGGTTGCAATGCAGACTTCTCATTGCAGTGGCTTCTCTTGTTGCAGAGCACAGGCTCTAGGGAGCATGGCCTTCACTAGTTGGGGCACGAAGTCTCAGTAGTTGTGGCTCCCAGCCTCTAGAGTACAGGCTCAATAAATGTGGCCCCCAGCCTCAGTTGCTCTGTGGCATGTGCGATCTTCCCATTCCAGGGATCAAACTCATGTCTCCTGAGTTGGGAGGTAGACTCTTTACCACTGAACTGCCCGGGAAGCCTTTGAACTTTTTATAAATAGAATTATTTATTGATAACATGTACCTGACATTTTCCCCCTCAACATTACGTTTGTAAGACTCACTCATGTTGTCATGTAAAGGTGTAAATCATTCATTCTCATTGTCACATTATATGACATTATATTATATGCCATTGTGTGGATACAAAACAGTTGGTCTCTTCTACTTGGATGGGCATTTGGACAACTTCTTGTTTGGGATTATTATGAGCAATGTTTTATGAAAATTACAGTGCATGACTTTTGGTGACATACACATTTCTAGTCAGTATACATCTAAGAGTGGAATTGCAAGGTTGTCGGAGAGAAAAGAGGTCTGAGCAAAATGAAATGTAGCAATGCTAGAGCAGTAAGTTGTATAAATATGACAGGGAAGATCTGAATTGGTTCAAGGATGAAAGTAAAAGTCCAGAGCCCAGATGAAAAACACTGCAACAGCAAGGATGCAAAGTGGAGTGTAGTTAAAGCTGTGGAGAATAATTGCATGCAGATAGGCAGGTAGTGTGCAGAAATAAAGTGGCAGTCGTGTGGGGTAATAAGGAACTTAGATAGAATCAGAGAGACCTGACTGTGTGACTTGGGTGTATCACTTGGCAGCTCCAATCTTTGACTTTTCCACTGCAGGAAATATAGATTGTTGAGAAGACTAAATTCATTCATTCAGCACCTATTGATTGAATATCTACCTCTGTTCAGGGTACTGGGGACTCAGTGGTGAACAACGGAAAATGGTCCTGTCCTCTTTGATTTTACTGGGAATAATACAGTAAACAATGATCAGTTAATTACAATCATGGTTAAGTGCAATGAAGGGATCTAACCGAGTCTGGGCACCAGGGAGGCTTTTCTGGGGCCAAGCAGACAGGAGCCAGGACAAGAGTTGGAGGTGAGAAATTCCAGGCAGATGAAACAGCATGAGGGAATTCTATGGAGGGAAGGAGCTTGGCACGTGTGAGGAAATGGGACAGCGAGAGTGCAGACAGAAGGCATGTGGAGGAGGAGGAAAATAAGTGAAAGGGCAGACAGGGTTTTTAAGTCATGAAACTGACATCAATTGATTTTTAAAAATTTTAAACAGAAGGTAAGGAGAGTTTGGGGTCAAGAAATGGACAAAATTAGTTAAGTGCAAAAATATAGATTAATTAGTGCATTTTCATTTCCATATCTATCAAAGAATTTACTTACATTTATGGGATGTGGGACTACCAAGTGACTCTGGTAGTATCTGAAATTACTTAGGTATCAATAACTATTAAATGGATGAATACAGAAATAGTAATATGCAAGGTTAATGCACCTTGAAATGAATCTATTTAACACTATTTCATTCCTTTTGCTCTGATATTAACTTAGTTTAGCTGATCTCCACTCTAGGAACAACAAGTATTTATTATGTTACTATGCTCCAACCTCTGTTCTAAGCAGAATGTAACAAGTGTATGTGTGTGTGTGCTCGTTCTTGTCTGACTGTTTGCGACCTCAGGGACTGTACACCAGGGTCCTCTGTCCATGGGATTCTCCAGGCAAGAATACTGAACAGGTTGTCATTTTCTCCTCCAGAAGGCTTTTCTGACCCAAGGATCCAACCTGCGTCTCTGCATCAGTAGGCAGATTCTTTACCACTGCACCACCTGGGAAGCCCAACAAGTATATAATCTCATTCAATCCTCATCATAACAATCCAGGCAGATACATTTTTATTATTATGCTCATTTTACTGATAGGGAGATAGACTCTGAAGACACACTGACTCACTTGCCTGAAATCACCATTAGTAAGCACAGAGGCTTCCCTGGTGGCTCAGAGGTTAAAGCGTCTGCCTGGAATGCAGGAGACCTAGGTTCGATCCCTGGGTCAGGAAGATCCCCTGGAGAAGGAAATGGCAACCCACTCCAGTACTCTTGCCTGGAGGATCCCATGGAAAGGAGCTTGGTAGGCTACAGTCCATGGGGTCACAAAGAGTCGGACACGACTGAGTGACTTCACTTTCACTTTCAAGCACAGAGGCAGGATTCACGCTCAGGCAGTCTGATTCCAGCCCACAGTCTCTCAGGGACTACTCTTTATAGCCTCCAGGAAGAGGTGACAAACATGCCAACACAAACTTCCAGTTGGTCAAGTTGCTCCACTTCTCATTGTAAATTAATAAATTAGCGTGTGTGGTGCACATTCACGTCTAGTGAGTGGCTTAGCATGATTCGATTTCCTAATAGTGTACTGAGATGGCTGAGCTTCCAGACCTGCCAGCCCACCTGTGGTTCCATGACTACATCTCAGGAGAGTGATAGAAGTAGAGACAGGGGTGGGGGGCAGTAGGCAGAGTTCAAATCCTGCAGGCCTTGGAGACCATGGAAGTAGTTCAGACCATCCTCTTAGTGCAGAGAAAGTAGTATGATTGGTTAGGAGGTGATTGAAATAGTTTGGGTGTGAGGTGCTACCAGTCCAAACGGAGGTGAAGTGAGAGATTCTCAGTAGGAAAACTTGCAAAATACTTGGGGATTGTTAACAAAGAAGGCAAGATCAATTCAATCCAGCAGCCTAAATTTCATGGACTGGAAACTGTTGTCTAAAGCATGGCTTTGTGAAAGATTCTGAGCCTTCTTTCAGACCCGAGTGGAACTTCACTTGGGTGAAGAGCTCTGTGATGGATTGGAGATGTCTGCCATGGGAGCTGTATCAGCAGCTAGTAGCACAATGCCCAGGAGTGCCTTCATCATGATCTTCAAGTACAGATAAGATTCTCACACAGATGACTTTGAGTCATTTTTCTCTATAAAAATATTAAAATGCAGCATGAAATAGAGAATATAAAAGTAGGCTTAAACTATACAAGGATATTTTTAATTAGAAAAAAGCAATTACCAGATGGATGGTGGATTGTAGAAAATGACTAAACTGACCTTGGGCTTGGACATATTCATGGACAATGTACTGCAAAAACTGGGTTGCACGGGCAAGTGAGTTTGACTTAGGTCAAATCCTTTATTCTCCTTGTAGAGATCCATAATGCATATCACCATGTTAAAGTTTCAGGAAATCAAGCACACTACAAGGAACCTCTTTAATTTTATGCACCCAGAATTTTCCAAGTGGAGGTGACCATGGAATTTTTTTCACCTAACATTATTATCATAGGAACCTGATAATATCTGCATTGATAATTGTGTTGTAATAGCATGATGCTGTCCTACAAAATTTATAATGCCATCTTTTTTGGTCCTGGTGTTTGTGGAGCTCCATCAATGAGAAAAAGAGAGAGAGGTAGGCAGAGACCAGTCTACAGTATTTGTGTTTTTTTTAAAGAGAACAATTCTTACTTGATGAGAATTGGTTGTATATATGGAAACTTTGCTCTGAGTCAAATCACTGGCTTTGTAACTGACAATAGTTAATCTCTGGCTGATACAATCAATCCCGAGCCTGAACACATGTTCTGAAGTTGCTTGAATCTGAATGACCCAACAGACACACAGATCCCACAGATGTGGGCCAGTCACAGAACACTAAGGCTCATTCATTTTAAAAGTTTCCAACTTTCAGTTGACTGCTTGGTACATAAAAGACCCTTCACAAATAACTTTTGAGTAAATGAATGAATACATAACTGAAAGAATGATAATGGTGACTATTTGTTCTCACAAGAAAAGCTAATTACGAAACCACTAGGTATTGCACCAAATCAAGGAGAAATTTTTAATTAAACAGTAAGTCTGAGAAAAAAATGAGATTTCTTTTTCGTTCTATGGAGAATTAGCAAGTTAGATCTATGTTTGTTTGAATTATACATACTAAAGAAAATAGCATCTTTAGGCAGAAACTGGATAATGTTATTGAGTAACTTTGTCCTTTAATAACTTGGATACATTTGTATGAATTAGACAAGTCACATAATTTCCTTGTTTTCTTGACTCCAGGACTAGGTGATCTCTAAAGTTCTTCTCAGGTCAAAAGTGTCTGAATCTATTCACTTATAAATGTGATGCTTTGTTGCTTTTTTTTTTTTTTTCCCCTTGCAACATTGGGAAAGTGCATAATCTTCATTATAAAAACAGGTCAGAGTCCAGACTGAAAGGGCCCCAGGAAAGCAGAGAATTCCAGGACATTTTGCAAGAATTTCTTCACTCATTAAAGGAATGTTCATAAGAGAAAAACAAGAGCTCTGTTAACAGATTTCCCTGCAGAAGAGCTGTGTGAAGGCCTTTTCACTAAATATATATTGCTTAGAGAGGGCAATGGTCTCCTCTGTGGCCATCTTGATGACCACAGGTGAGCATGGGTCAACAAGGGGACTGGTGTGGCACAGGCCCTAATAGGGGCCAACACTTACATGTGCTTATTAAGTAGGAGCCACTGTTCTAAATGCTTAGCTATACTAGTTTATTCCTGACAACAATCATATGAAGTAAGCGTTATGATTATGAAAGTGGGATTTCACTGATGGATAACCTGGGGTGTGTATGCATACTCAGTCGTGTACGACTACAGCCCACCAGGCTCCTCTGTCCATGGGATTCTCCAGGCAAGAATACTGGAGTGGTTGCCATGCTCTCCTCCAGGGGATCTTCCCAACCCAGGGATTGAACCCACGTCTCCTGTGTTACAGGCATATTCTTTGCCTCTGAGCCACCAGGGAAGCCCAAACTGAGGCATAAAAGGTTAAATTTGCCCAGGATTATGGACCTAGTAAGTGATGGAGGTAATTTGAATCCA
Organism: Aepyceros melampus; assembly: GCA_006408695.1. Taxonomy (NCBI): domain Eukaryota; kingdom Metazoa; phylum Chordata; class Mammalia; order Artiodactyla; family Bovidae; genus Aepyceros; species Aepyceros melampus. The sequence goes on from SJXQ01012349.1 coordinate 80,591, forward strand.
AGTGGTAGAGATCCAGAAGTTCTGCCTGATCCTTTGTTCTCCTGCCCTCTGTTCAGGGTTATCATTTAGCCACTGATGAAAGCTGAAATAGATAAGTCACTCCACATTTACGAGGAGCCCCCGTGCTAATGCTGCTGGGGATGGAGGAGAGGTGAAACGACAAGGACTTCATTGCTCTGCTTACCCAGCTGAAAAACAAGCAACTTGCTCCAGGCAGAATGGAATGATGACTAGATTAGAAATTCTGGGGAAAGAGAAGGTAGAATTTGAGTGAGCCCTGAGGGATGGATTTTAACAGATAAAGTGGGAGGAGAACATTGCAGGTTCAAGCAACAGGGAGGATTTTGTTGTTACGGTGGTGTTGTTTACTCGCTAAGTCCTGACCAACTCTTTTGAGACTCCATGGACTGTAGCCCCCAGGCTCCTCTGTCCACCGGATTTCCCAGGCGAGAATACCAGAGCAGGGTTGCCATTTCTTCCTCCAGGGGATCTTTCTGACCCAGGGATTGAACCTGTATCTCCTGTATTGGCAGACAGATTCTTTACCACTGAGCCACCTAGGTGGATTTTGTTGTTGTTTAATTGCCAGCGTCTCCCACAAGTCTCCTGCAGAGCAGGTGGATTCTTTACTGCTGAGCCACCAGGGAAGCCCAGTGTGACTTTTACTTGGAGTATAATTCTGGAGATAGCACGGTGGGCTCTATCCTAAGCAGGAGGAATGGGGAATTAATTCAGGGAGTTTTAGTGACAGATGCAAAAAGGGATGGGTTGGTGGATATTGTGATATGGTATGCAGACCCCCCTTTCAGGAATAAAAGTCTTACTCTCCTAGTCACTGGGAATGATGCCATCAGAGAGCCCTCAGCTGTGAAGCCCCTTTACCTACAGTCATGCCTTCCTCCTGGAATGACTGGCATCCAATGAGTGACTGTTGTGGGGGTATCAGTTCAGTTCAGTCGCTCAGTTGTGTCCGACTCTTTGCAACCCCATGAATCGCAGCACACCAGGCCTCCCTATCCATCACCAACTCCCGGAGTTCACTCAGACTCACGCCCATTGAGTCCATGATGCCATCCAGCCATCTCATCCTCGGTCGTCCCCTTCTCCTCCTGCCCCCAATCCCTCCCAGCATCAGAGTCTTTTCCAATGAGTCAACTCTTCACATGAGGTGGTCAAAGTACTGGAGCTTCAGTTTTAGCATCATTCCTCCCAAAGAAATCCCAGGGTTGATCTCCCTCAGAATAGACTGGTTGGATCTCCTTGCAGTCCAAGGGACTCTCAAGAGTCTTCTCCAACACCACACTTCAAAAGCATCAATTCTTCGGCGCTCAGCCTTCTTCACAGTCCACCTCTCACATCCATACATGACCACAGGAAAAACCATAGCCTTGACTAGACGGACCTTAGTCGGCAAAGTAATGTCTCTGCTTTTGAATATACTATCTAGGTTGGTCATAACTTTTCTTCCAAGGAGTAAGCACCTTTTAATTTCATGGCTGCAGTCACCATCTGCAGTGATTTTGGAGCCCCAAAAAATAAAGTCTGACACTGTTTCTACTGTTTCCCCATCTATTTCCCATGAAGTGATGGGGCCAGATGCCATGATCTTAGTTTTCTGAATGTTGAGCTTTAAGCCAACTTTTTCACTCTCCTCTCTCACTTTCAACAAGAGGCTTTTTAGCTCCTCTTCACTTTCTGCCATAAGGGTGGTGTCATCTGCATATCTGAGGTTATTGATATTTTTCCTGGCAATCTTGATTCAGCTTGTGTTTCTTCCAGTCCAGCGTTTCTCATGATGTAGTCTGCATATAAGTTAAATAAGCAGGGTGACAATATACAGCCTCGACGTACTCCTTTTCCTATTTGGAACCAGTCAGTTGTTCCATGTCCAGTTCTAACTATTGCTTCCTGACCTGCATACAGGTTTCTCAAGAGGCAAGTCAGGTGGTCTGGTATTCCCATCTCTTTCAGAATTTTCCAGTTTCTTGTGATCCACACAGTCAAAGGCTTTGGCATAGTCAATAAAGCAGAAATAGATGTTTTTTCTGGAACTCTCTTGCTTTTTCCATGATAAAAGGCCCTCATTTGTCACTCCAGCTGGGATCCGCTCTGAAGGATCATCCCAGCTTCAGAACTCCTTACTCTGCTGTTGAAATTCTTTCTCTGCCCAGTCCCACCCCCTTTCTTTTCTCTTTGAAAGGTCATTATCCCAAGAGCTCTCCCTAATTCACCTCCTCCTTCATACCCACAGTTGGGCCTGTAGCAAGTGAAAGAGAAGGCAAGTCAAAGAAGATGCCCAAACAAGGTAGCTAGAAGTTTGACAGTCCAAGCTAGCATGCTGTACCCTCTGTGTACTGAGTCACTTCAGTCATGTCCGACTCTTTGTGGTCCCATGGACTATAGCCCACCACGCTCCTCTGTCCATGGGATTCTTTACCACTAGGGCCACCTGGGAAGCCTGATGCCTTCTTTGCTGCTACTGCTAAGTCACTTTAGTTGTGTCCAACTCTGTGCAACCCCATAGACGGAAGCCCACCAGGCTTCCCCGTCCCTGGGATTCTCCAGGCAAGAACACTGGAGTGGGTTGCCATTTCCTTCTCCAGTGCATGAAAGTGAAAAGTGAAAGTGAGGTCGCTCAGTTGTGTCCGACTCTTTGCGATCCCATGGACTGCATCCTACTAGGCTCCTCCGCCCATGGGATTTTCAAGGCAAGATGCCTTCCTTGGACAACTATAAAATACCCCTTAATGACCTCCTTATTTCTCTTCTTGACCATCATAGAATGGTCCCCTCTTCATGCATACACCAGAGGGATCACATACAGAAGAAAATGAAAATTCCTTATCCTTCCTGCAGTGTTCTACCTAATCTGACCCCCTGATGCTTCTCCAACCTCTCCATGTTCCACCACCCTGGCCTCTGTTCATTTCTGGATCATGGCAACCATATCCCACTGTCCCCAGATATTCCCAAGGTTACATCTCTCATTTATTCCTCATTTATACCTCTTTCCTCAAAAGCTCCTTCTCTGGGAGGCAGCCCAATTACCCCGTTTAGAATATCAACCTCTGTCATTTTCTATCCCTGAAACTCACTTTTTTTCCCCCAAAGCTGTTATTTAAAGCTGACATTGACTTTGTATTATTTAACCTGTTTGTTGGTGTGTTTTTTTCTCTCTAGCATGAGTGCTCTGTAAGGACAAGAACACTGTGTTCTCTGTTGTATCCCTAGTCAGGAACATAATTTGTGCAGAAGTTAGTGAAAATCAGAGACCTATAAGGAGTGTAATTTCAGTAGAAAATATGAGCCTCATTTTGAACATGTCAAGTCTGAACAGTCTTTAGAACAGTTACACCAAAAGTTTAGAAGACAGTTACCAATTTAGGTTTCTAGGTAAAGACAGAGACAAGGAAGTTCCTCAGAGTGTCCAGAACCCCGTAAAGTGAATAGGGGGTGGGGGATGAACCTGAAGAGTAGTTCGCAGGTTGCTCTGGGAAATGTTAATCTCAGGAGAGACTAATGAGTCTCTCTTTGAAAATAAAAATAGAACCCAATTAAGAAAAGTGAAAGTGAAAGCTGCTCAGTCGTGTCCAACTCTTTGTGACCCCATGGACTATACAGTCCATGAAATTCTCCAGGCCAGAATACTGCAGTGGGTAGCCTTTCCCTTCTCTAGGGGATCTTCCCAAATCAGGTATCAAACCCAGGTCTCCCACATTGCAGGCAGATTCTTTACCAGCTGAGCCACATGGGAAGCTGAATCTGAACAGATGTATTAAAAGAAAAATAAGCAAAGACAGAGATGAGGGAGACAGAGAGACAAAGAAAGGAAGGCCAGGAAGGGGGATTTGTTGACTCATGTGACTGCCAAGTCCAGAGGCTCAGGCTGGTACAGATCCAGGGACTCAAAGACTGACAGTAGAACCTGGCCTCTCGTCACCTCTCTGCCCTTCTCTTCTCTGCACTGACTGCTCTCAGCCAGCCTCCTTTGAATGGACCACATGGCATGAAAATCACCAGAATGAGTTCCAGTCCCTTCAGTCCGCAAACCTAGCTGAAGACAGTACGCCTTCCACAACAATTTTCTGCTACCAAAAATTCAAGGAACTGGGCCTCAGGGGCTGGGCTGGCTCGAGTCACGGGCCCGGAGGGCTAAGTGTTCTGATTCTGAGTCTCAGTGTATCTGATATGGTGTGCTAGAGGCTTCCACAACTCAACTGCGTGTCTCTCTTTCCAACTCCACATTCAGTGATTTCACTTGGTAGCCTGACATCGGCCATGGTGGGAGTATTTACGCCATGGAAACTGGCAAGTGCTGTAAATCAAGGCTCTTTTTCTTCGGAGAATGAGTTGTTAAATACCCAGGAATATCTCACTTGTCTTATGATCACTTGTAAAGCCAAGGAATGGAAAATGGACCCCCAGAACTGAAAGAGTAAGAATGGTGGGGGAGTGGCTCCCTAACCAGAAATCAGGATACTGTTACTGAAAGATGAGAGATGAATGTTGGGCAGTGTCTTATACACTGTATATTATGTTATACTGTAATATTACATCGCATCATATCACATTATATAACTCCTTGCACCCAAACTTCTGTGATTCAGGAGTCCTTTTGTTTTCATGAAGCTCTAATTAACTTCCTAACATCTTTGGAAACTAGTGAACCAGACTTTAGAGACAGAACATGAGAACTAAGAAGAAAAATAATATGTAGACCTATTGCATGCTAGTGGCTGGATCGGGGGGGAAGTCGACAATTATTTTCTGTTCACTGTCTCTTGAACAGAAGCTAGAAAATATCTAAAGTGAAGAAAGTGTTGACTTATGCCAACTGAGATGTATGCATATTTTAACTTTTAGCCAATAAAAAACGGTTTAAAATCAAAGGAATAACAAATTCCATTTATATTTTAGGCCAGATAGTATATGCTAATTTCTAGTACTTTTATGAGCTGTAACTAACCTTGGGCCTTTGAGAAATCAAATGTTAAGGCTTTAAGCATTTAGATATGAAACTCAGTCTAGTTAGGTTACTCTCTGCTCAGGTTTTCAGTTGTGTCTCACTCTTTTCGACCCTTGGACTATAGCCCACCTTGCTCCTCTGTTGACTGGATTTCCCAGGCAAGAATACTAGAGTGGGTTGCCATAACTTCCTCTAGGGGATCTTCTCGACCCAGGGTTAGAACGCACATCTCTTACATCTCCTGCATTGGCTTGTGGGTTCTTTACCACTAGCATCACCTGGAAAGCCCAAACAAAGCAGAAAACTGCGATGCTGAGTTGCTCAGTCATGTCTGACTCTTTGCGACCCCATGGACTATAGCCCACCAGGCTCCTCTAGTAGTTCTTTCCAAACCGAGGTCTCCTGCATTGTGGGTAGATTCTTTACCAGCTGAGCCACCAGGGGAAGCCCAAGAATACTAACTAGAGTGGGTAGCCTATCCCTTTTCCAGCAGATCTTCCCAACCCAGGAATTGAACTTAGCTCCTGCAATGCAGGTGGATTCTTAACCAGCTGAACTACCGCAAAGTAATTTCTATTAGTTAACACTTAATTAATAGGAAATTAATTACATTCTGTGTTTTGAAAAGAGTCTTACAAATGCAAATTTCATGAGGATAAGGGCTTTGTTTCGCTCACTGTAGTACCCTTCACATTTGTATGTAGTAAGCGTTCAATGAGTAAGTGTTGAATATTGAGTTTAAAAATCTAAAAATGACAATCAGTTCAGTTCAGTTATTCAGTCGTGTCTGAATTTTGCTACCCCATGGACTGCAGCATGCCAGGCTTGCCTGTCTATCACTGACTCCTGGAGCTTGTTCAACTGATATCCATCAAGTAAGTGAGCCATCCAATCATCTCATTCTCTCTTCATGGATGTCTATTACACTTGAAACTGTATCTGTGAATTGCTGATCTTCTTTGTTCCTTAACTGAAATTTCTTATTTTCTAAAGATGGAAACATGTATTGAAAATTCAGAATTCAACAGATATAATTATATGGTAATTCTAAGAAACTCCTAACAAAACTGCTCTATGTGAAATAAAAATACTGTTGGAAGGCATAGGCAAAAACAACACTCTCTCTAAATCCATTGGAAGTATCTGGGCAAAATGGCTGTCTGGGGAGGTCTTACAAATAGCTGTGAAAAAAAGAGAAGCAAAAAGCAAAGGAGAAAAGGAAAGATATAAGCATCTGAATGCAGAGTTCCAAAGAATAGCAAGGAGAGATAAGAAAGCCTTCTTCAGCAATCAATGCAAAGAAATAGAGGAAAAGAACAGAATGGGAAAGACTAGAGATCTCTTCAAGAAAATTAGAGATACCAAGGGAACATTTCATGCAAAGATGGGCTCGATAAAGGACAGAAATGGTCTGGACCTAACAGAAGCAGAAGATATTAAGAAGAGGTGGCAGGAATACACGGAAGAACTGTACAAAAAAGATCTTCATGACCCAGATAATCATGATGATGTGTTGACTAATCTAGAGCACAAGAAAAGTAGAGATACCAAGGGAACATTTCATGCAAAGATGGGCTCGATAAAGGACAGAAATGGTCTGGACCTAACAAAGTATATTAGAAGAGGTACGTAGGTTATATGCAAATACTATGTCATTTATACTGGACTCGTCATTTCATATGGAATCTACCTGCAATTCAGGAGATCCGGGTTCAATCCCTGGGTGAGGAATATCCTCTGGAGAAGGAAATGGCAACCCACTCCAGTATTCTTGCCTGGACTCCAGTATTCTTACATGGACAGAAGAGCCTGGTGGGCTACTGTCCATGGGGTTGCAAAGAGTCAGACACGACTAAGCAACTAAACCACCACATGTCATTTTATATGGGACTTGAGTATCCACGGATTTTGGCATTTATGAGGGATCTTCGAACCTAGAGGGATAAATGAAGAGCTTCATGATTAAGGAATGACTCTCTTCCCTGGTGGCTCAGAGGTTAAAGCGTCTGCCTGGAATGCAGAAGACCCGGGTTTGATCCCTGGGTCGGGAAGATCCCCTGGAGAAGGAAATGGCAACCCACTCCAGTACTCTTGCCTGGAGAATCCCACGGAGGGAAGAGCCTGGTAGGCTACAGTCAATGGGGTCACAAAGAGTCGGACACGACTGAGTGAATGTTGTTATCTTCTATATATTAGTGTCTGTCTTGAATATCTTTTCCATTCTTGTAATTTAAAAATTTTTAGTGTGTAGTTTTTAAACACCAAAGAGCTGAAGTTTATTTTTATTTCAGTATGAATACTTTTTTTTAATGGAATGAAATTATCATTTTTATGTTTATTTTGCTTTCTCACATCTGTCCATCCTACTTTTTGTCTTCTAGTTATCATTTTCTTATTTCTTATTCCCTTCTTACTTCTGTTGGCTCGAGGTTTCTTTCTCTATATATTTAATTTTAATTCTCTTGTGGCATAGAAGATACACATGTATATGTGCACATATATGTATTTGAAATTACACACATTTGAAATAATGTATATATTATTCAAATTATATATAAGGAGAATATATACATAGAAGCAAATCTTCTATGTCCTAATAGTTCTGTAGTCCAATTCTTATATCTAGAAATAACCTGCTCTCTCAGATAATCAGTTACATTCTAACAGCTAATATATATTAACTGTTAGGGATTAATGCTTCAGTGTCAATGTGCTCTTTTGCTTCTTGTATTCACTTATTTGGGCTTGGAGTTTCTGTGAAAATGAACTCGCCTTCTCATCTGCCTGTCTTCAGGGCTAACATCTCCTTCAGGGCTTTTTTCTGGTGGAGCAAAAATCCACCTCAGCACCTGTGCACGTTGTCTAAGTGTTTCTGAGTATCTATAGGGAGGAGTTGTTCTCCTAGGACTCGCCTCAGTGAGCTCCCAGCAGCAGAGTTGCAAGCTGAATCCCATGAGGCCCTGGAGAGTGTGGTGTCCAAGGCAGGAAGCTAAACAATCTCTTGTTTCCATGGAGGCCACGTGTGCTAGGGTGGCGCAGTAGACAGAATAATGACCTCCAAAAGATGTCCATGTTCTAGTCCCCAGAACTTGAAAACATATTGACTTACATGGCAAAAGGGACTTGGCAGGTGTAGTTAAGTCATTGATCCTGAGATGCGAAGGCTGTCCCGTAATCCCAGAGTCCTTGTAAGAGGGAGGGGAAAAGTAGATGTGGTCCTGGATGCAGAGTTTGAGGATGCACTTTGGAGATGAAGGGTCCCTGGGCCAACAGGAGGAAATGAACTCACCCCTAGGACCTCTAGGAGGGCCACAACTTTGCTAACACCTTGACTTCAGCCCATAAAACCCACTTTTGACTGCTGATCTCCAGAACAGCAAGATGATACATTTGTGCTGGCTAAATCACTAAGAGTTCCCCTGGCTCAGCGATAAAGAATCTGCCTACCAATGAGGAGCCATGGGTTTGATCTGGGGTTGGGAATATCCCCTGGAAGAGGAAATGGCAACCCACTCCAGTATTCTTGCCTGGAGAATCCCGTGGACAGAGGAGCCTGGTGGGCTACAGTCCATGGGGTCTCAGTCAGACACGATTTAGTGCCTGAACAGTAACAACAACAGTCACTAAGGTTGTTCTACTTTGCTACAGCAGTAGTGGGGGAACAAAGGCATGTGGTGTCTCCCCAGCAACAGTGGCCATCAGGTGTGGGTTTCCTCTTCAAGCTATCTTCAGTGAAGGGCCGTCCCAGCCAAGCCGGCCAAAATTCTCTAGGTCTGCTTCCTTCTTCCCTGCCCAGACTCAAGAGAAGGGACAGGTGCCAGTCACCTCGCAGGTCGGGGTTTGGGGGGAGGTTTGCACTTCTGTGGCACAATGCTGTTGTGTTTTATTGGCTTCTGAGAAGGCAAAATGGTCCAGGCATGGAACAGAGGCTGGTGAAAAGTGAAATATATATTGTTCAGAAACATGGCGGAAACACAGCCAAGGAAAAGAAGGGTCCTCTACCCTGATGGAACTGTGCCTGCGAGCCAGGAGGAAGGCGTGGCTCTACGCCTCACATCTCTGCTCCAGCTGCTCCCCTTGAGACTCTTGGCTGTGGCTCTCGGGGGAAGGACATCCCTAGGATTATGATACTACAGTTTTGCACCCCAGCTCTTACATCTAGAAGCAACATGCTCTTTCAGATGTTTGAGTACTTCCCAAGCACAAGTTGTTGGCTGGAGACTGGGTGAATTCAGTTTCAGGACTCAAACCTTACAGCCCCAAATACACTGTCCCTTCATGTCTCTCTCTGACTCTGTATCCCAGCTGGTCCCTGCTCTAACTTTATAGTGACTCTTTTTGTGTGTGTTAGTCTCTCAGCCATGTCTGACTCTTTGTGACCCCATAGACTATAGCACACCAGGCTCCTTTGTCCACGAAATTCTCTAAGCAAAAATACTGAAGTGGGTTGCCATGCCTGCCTCCAGGGGATGTTCCCAACCCAAGAATCGAATCTGGGTCTTTTGCGTTACAGGCGGATTCTTTACTGTCTGAGCCACCAGGGAAGCCCTAACTATTTGGGTAGCCCCATTTTACATAGCTAGCCCTGAAATTTTATCTGGATAATCCTTTTTGATTCTGGAAGATCTCCATAACTTTAAATCTTAGAGGACTAGACTATAGAGTCCTCTCTTCCAAGAACTCTGACTTCCTTAACCAGAACTGGTTCTTCCTCCTCCTTGTGTGAGAAATATCTGCTTCTTCAAGATTACTTTTACATCCCTGGCTGTGACTACAAAGCAAGTGGCAATGTCTGTGTGTGTAGTCGTTCAGTCTGACTCTTTGTGAACTCACAGATTTTTTACCATCTGAGCCAAAAGTTAAACAAATATGGCTTTTGGTGATACACACATATTTGGGCTTGAATCCTTGTCCTGTGACTTACTGTGAATTTATATCACTAACCTTACATGTCATTTTACTATCTCTACTGACACAAATCAAGTTTTACTTACCTTTGACAGTTTCTGGAGTACTAAAAATTCTCAATACATTTTAAATATTTTGAAATAGTACTGTAAAGAATGCTAATTGCCTGTCAGTATGCATTCTTCCTTCTTCTTTAATATTGAAACCCCAGGAATTGTGCACAGCTAAAGGATGCTATTTCTTAGACCCTTCTTCAATTAGATGTAGCCAATGAGATACAATTTAAGTGATCTCTGAAGCTTCTCAGAAGGTCTCTGCTGGGTAAATGTGCCTCAATGGCATACTGACCATTTTGAATTAAAATTATTTAGAAATGGCCAACACAAGAGGAACACTCTGACCCTCCCTTCTGTCTCCCCAAAAGCAAGAAATAGATCTCTCCTGTGAAAGATCCTCTGCCTATATCTGGAGATTGAAGGATACCCTTGTCACCAGAGACTGGGAAGTTGGGGCCAAGAAGCCTACATGAGCAAACCTCTTTACTTCTTCAATTCACTACCTGAAGCCTAGACCAGGTTTACAGTCTTCACAAATTGGGCACCCCGAATCAAGTTTCTTTGTCCTGTCAACTCTTCACAGATTTGTTTCTTTGTCTAGAAAGTATAAAAGCTGCCTGCTTTGATGACTTCTTAGGTCCTATTTCTACGAGGCCTCTGTGCAGATGATTAAAATATCTTTCTTTTTCTCCCATTAATCTGTCTTATGCCTATGTTGTTATTGTGCCAAGTTCCATCCACAAGAACTTGAAAGGGGAAGAAGGGGAACTGTCCCCCTCCCCAACACTTCATTAGAAAAGGGGGAGCTTTTTGGTGCATAGGCTGTTCCTCTTCTTGCTGTCTGGGATGGGGATGTGATGGCTAGTGCAGTAGGAATTTTATGTTATGAGACACACTTCTGAATTTCTTTTTTAACAGCAGAAACATTTTGTATTGAGGTAAAGCAGATTAACAATGTTGTGGTAGTTTCAGGTGAACGGTGAAGGGACTCAGCCATACATATGTATGTATTCATTCTTGCCCCACTCTTCCTCCCATCCAGGCTGGCATACAACACTGAGCAGAGTTCCATGTGCTATACAGTAGGTCTTTGTTGGTTATCCATTTTAAATATAGGAGTGTGTATATAACCTACCCAACTATCCCTTCTATCCACATCTATCTATTGATAGTTAGTCCCTAACTATCCCTCCCTCCGGCAACCATAAGTTCATTTTCTAAAGTCTGTGAGTCTCTTCCTGTTTTGTAAGTTCATTTGTATCATTTCTTTTTAGATTCCTCATATAAGGGATGTCATATGATATTTCTCCTTCTCTGTCTGACTTAACTTCACTCATATGATGTTCTCTGGGTCCATCCATGTTGTTGCAAATGGCATGATTTCATTCTTTTTAATGCCTGAGTAATATTCCATTGTATATAGTACCACATCTTCTTTATCCATTCCTCTGTTGATAGACATTCAGGTTGCTTCCATGTCTTGGCTACAGTAAACAGTCTGCAATGAACATTGGGTTACATGTATCTTTTCAGGTCATGTTTTTCTCTGGATATATGCCCAGGAGTGGGATTGCAGGGTTATATGGTAGCTCTATTTTTAGTTTTTTGATTTTTTTTAAAGGAGCCTCTATACTGTTCTCCATTGGAGAAGGCAGTGGCACCCCACTCTAGTACTCTTGCCTGGAAAATCCCATGGACGGAAGAGCGTGGAAGGCTGCAGTCCATGGGGTCGCTGAGAGTTGGACACGACTGAACGACTTCACTTTCACTTTTCACTTTCATGCATTGGAGAAGGAAATGGCAACTCACTCCATTGTTATTGCCTAGAGAATTCCAGGGACAAGGGAGCCTGGTGGGCTGCTGTCTACGGGGTCGCACAGAGTTGGACACGACTAAAGTGACTTAGCAGCAGCATACTGTTCTGCATAGTGGCTATATCAATTTACATTCCCACCAACAGTTCAGGAGGGTTCCCCTTTCCTCACGCCCTCTCCAGCATTTGTTGTTTGTGGATTTTGGAATTCTTTTATGTGAGAAAAAATTTATGTCTGTCTTATTTAAGCTACTTTATTTTAGATTTCTTTTTACAGCTAAACGCAATACTACTAAATCAAGCCTATTTTTTCATGCTTGTTAGAACAGAGAAGATCGCACAGAGTTGGACACGACTAAAGTGACTTAGCAGCAGCATACTGTTCTGCATAGTGGCTATATCAATTTACATTCCCACCAACAGTTCAGGAGGGTTCCCCTTTCCTCACGCCCTCTCCAGCATTTGTTGTTTGTGGATTTTGGAATTCTTTTATGTGAGAAAAAATTTATGTCTGTCTTATTTAAGCTACTTTATTTTAGATTTCTTTTTACAGCTAAACGCAATACTACTAAATCAAGCCTATTTTTTCATGCTTGTTAGAACAGAGAAGAAAAACATGGAGGATTGAGGAAACAGGGATGAAAAAAGCAAAACAATCTTAGGCTTGGAAAGACTTCAAAGAACAAAATGTGCAGTTTGCTGTACCATCACATGTGTTTCGTGAATGGGAGTTAGGCCATGCACAGTTGATAAGTGAGAGTGATGTCAGTGTAATGATGCTGATATGGGATTTCCAAGAGATTAGGAGCAAACTTTCTCCACTGTTAGAAAGCAAGCCATAGCAATATACAGACTCCTTATAATATAAAGAAATCCTACTGCAGTACCTTTCTTTAGTGAAAGCAAGGACTGGGTTAGTGGCTTCAAGAACTGCTCTGCATTTCCCAATATTAAACTATCTGGTAAAACCATGAAGACAAATAAGGAAGTTGCAGAAGAATTTTCCTTTATGTTGGGGAAAAAAAAAAGATAAAGACTCCTAGATCAGATTTCCGATTTTGAGAAACTGGTCTCTTAGAAACACATGCCTCTATATCTCAAAGTGGAAAATGCAAACCCCCAAGTTCAAAGGCTGCCTAAGGGGAGTTCCTGGTGCTCGGGTGGTTAAGACTCCATGCTTCCAATGCAAGAGGCACAGCCTTGGTCCCTGATTAGGTAAGTAAGATCCTGCTGCTACAGCTGTGGTTAGTCACTAAGTCAAGTCCGACTTCTTGCAACATATGGACTGTAGCCCGCCAGGCTCCTCTGTCCACGGGGATTCTCCAGGCAAGAATACTGGAGTGAGTTGCCATGCCCTCCTCCTGTGTCATACATAGTTAACCCAAAATTCACCTGTAGTTGGGTAACTGGTAACATCTGTGTTAGCTAATTGCTTTTATCCAAAAGAGAAATAAGATATCTCATATCTCTGTGACAAGCATGTTACTACAACTTGGGGCCAGGTGCCTAAGTGAAACTCCCAGGAGACCTGGAGATAGGGGTGCTGCATTGGTGTGGCCAAAAAAAAAAAAACCTACTAAGGAGGGGCGGGAACGCTGCATAGGGCAGGCTCTAGTGGAGGTTGACTGAACAATTTTTTTTAATAGATGTTTATTGTTTTTGTTGTTGCTCCTGTTACAAAGTTGAGTGGTGTGGTCTACCCCAACCCTGTTTATTCCATGTGCCCTGTTATTTTTAGTGTATGCATTTGGAGAATGAAAAGCTTTAAGTGAATGCATATATGACTTTATAAAGAGCTGGTTGTTCAAAGGAAACAGTAAGAATAGCATCAGGGCAAACTAGAACCAAAAATACACTCCTCTTTCACATCTTAACACCAATGCTTCAGTCAGGGTTGGCTTTCCAACCTGCCTCTTTGCATAATTTTATTTTCTTTTGTCAGTGAGAATAAAATCTTGAAAAATGGAAAGCTTTAAATGTTTTTCTTTCATGCTGTTCTTATCAGAAAGCTTCTCATGTAGCTCTTTCAAAGAGGAGCCTGAGGGGATACAGGAGTTGGGGGTACAGGAGACCAAGCAGGTGAGGACCAGATGATGGGGATGGAGAGTCCCCAGGCTGACAGAGGAGCAGATTAGTCAGACGGAGCTCAGGAAGGGAGGTTCCAGGGGAAATAGGGTGGAGAGGATATGATGTATGTGGAAAAATGACGTCAGTAGGTCGGTTGCAGCTCTGTTGGAGAAACCAGGAAGAATTAGCCGTAAGACCATGCAAAGCCAGTTCTAACTTGATTCAGAAACAAGAACAGGACAGTTCCTGCACGTCCCACAAGGCAGAGCCGGTCACATATCCTGCATCAGCTTGTGGTACTTCAGTTCAGTTCAGTTCAGTTGCTCATTCGTGTCTAGGAGATCCAACCAGTCCATCCTAAAGGAGATCAGTCCTGGGTGTTCACTGGAAGGACTGATGCTGAAGCTGAAACTCCAATACTTTGGTCACCTGATGCGAAGAGCTGACTCATTTGAAAAGATTCTAATGCTGGGAAAGATTGAGGGCAGGAGGAGAAGGGGACTACAGAGGATGAGATGGTTGGATGGCATCACCGACTCGATGGCCATGGGTTTGGGTGGACTCCAGGAGTTGGTGATGGACAGGGAGGCCTGGTATGCTGTGCTTCATGGGGTTGCAAAGAGTAGGACACAACTGAGCGACTAAAGTGAACTGCTCAACAGATAGTAACATGCTGATGGCAAAACTGATTGACATTATGGTCCAATGTAATGGTATTACTATGTGAAAAGAAGCAACTTACCTAAGATGAAAACACAAACTATAAAAATACAGTTTTAGTTTAATAACCTGTTCATGGTGCCACCTTCATTCTTCCTGTGTAGAGTAATAGATAAAAAGAATACTGGATCGGAGTTCTGGTTCTGCTTTTACTAGACAAATGCTAGGTTCAGTTCAGTTCAGTTGCTCAGTTGTGTCCGACTCTTTGTGACCCCATGAATCGCAGCACGCCAGGCCTCCCTGTCCATCACCAACTCCTGGAGTTCACTCAGACTCATGTCCATCGAGTCGGTGATGCCATCCAGCCATCTCATCCTCGGTCGTCCCCTTCTCCTCCTGCCCCCAATCCCTCCCAGCATCAGGGTCTTTTCCAATGAGTCAACTCTTCACATCNTCCGACTCTTTGTGACCCCATGAATCGCAGCACGCCAGGCCTCCCTGTCCATCACCAACTCCTGGAGTTCACTCAGACTCATGTCCATCGAGTCGGTGATGCCATCCAGCCATCTCATCCTCGGTCGTCCCCTTCTCCTCCTGCCCCCAATCCCTCCCAGCATCAGGGTCTTTTCCAATGAGTCAACTCTTCACATCAGGTGGCCAAAGTACTGGAGTTTCAGCTTCAGCATCAGTCCTTCCAATGAATACCCAGGACTGATCTCCTTTAGGATGGACTGGTTGGATCTCCTTGCAGTCCAAGGGACTCACAGGAGTCTTCTCCAACACCACAGTTTAAAAGCATCAATTTTTCAGTGCTCAGCTTTCTTCACAGTCCAACTCTCACATCCATACATGACCACTGGAAAAACAATAGCCTTGACTAGACGGACCTTTGTTAGCAAAGTAATCTCTCTGCTTTTCAATATGCTATCTAGGTTGGTCATAACTTTCCTTCCAAGGAGTAAGCCTCTTTTAATTTCATGGCTGCAATCACCATCTGCAGTGATTTTGGAGTAAAATAGGCTTTTTAATCCTGCTACGATCTTATTTTCTTCATCTGTAAGATGGTAATGATTGTATCTCCCATAATCCATTTTGTAGGATGGTTGTGAAGATTAAATCAGAGAATTGAAGAGAAGTGCCGGTGTTTCTAATTCCATGTTCTTCTGTTTTCTCATTTAGTGGTCTTTAATACTGCTTAGGATTTTCTACTTGAAGAGGCATAAAGATTGAAAGGAACCAACTCTGGGTAGATAGGCAAAAACACAATGTTAAAATTTTTTGTTTGAGGAAACCAGCAGCAAAAGGGAATAGCTTTGGGTCCATTCTTTCCTACCCATGATTCCCCAAAACTTGGCCTTCTAGCACTTAGCTCTAGTGATTAAGACTGTGTTCCAAATTTGCCCATTTACAGTTCTGAGGAAGTCCTATGCCCTTTTCCCTTTTTGCATGATTATCCAGCCCATACCTTTTGCCATTCGTCCAACCACCTATCTATTCAATCCATCCAAAATACTCTTCTACTTCATCTTTAACCACCAGTCTATTATCAGTCCTCCAAAGCTTCCTTCCTCTGTTAAGTCTTCCTCGTTGCCTTCCTAGTCAGAGGTCATCTTCCTCCCAACCTGCTATTCTAATGGTTTTTACAATGTATATTATGTTTTCCTATAGTTATTTGGTATTCATCTATCCCCCTGTACTAAACAGTGAGTTCCTTGAGGATACAGGCTATCTCACACTTGCTATATAGTACCCAGTGTCAGACTTTGTTTTTTTGGGCTCCAAAATCACTGCAGATGGTGACTGCAGCCATGAAATTAAAAGGCGCTTACTCCTTGGAAGAAAAGTTATGACCAACCTAGATAGTATATTCAAAAGCAGAGACATTACTTTGCTGACTAAGGTCCGTCTAGTCAAGGCTATGGTTTTTCCTGTGGTCATGTATGGATGTGAGAGTTGGACTGTGAAGAAGGCTGAGCGCCGAAGAATTGATGCTTTTGAACTGTGGTGTTGGAGAAGACTCTTGAGAGTCCCTTGGACTGCAAGGAGATCCAACCAGTCCATTCTGAAGGAGATCAACCCTGGGATTTCTTTGGAAGGAATGATGCTAAAACTGAAGCTCCAGTACTTTGGCCACCTTATGCGAAGAGTTGACTCATTGGAAAAGACCCTGATGCTGGGAGGGATTGGGGGCAGGAGGAGAAAGGGACGACCGAGGATGAGATGGCTGGATGGCATCACAGACTCAATGGACGTGAGTCTGAGTGAACTCCGGGAGTTGGTGATGGACAGGGAGGCCTGGCGTGCTGCGATTCATGGGGTCGCAAAGAGTCGGACACGACTGCGCGACTGAACTGAACTGAACTGAACTGAACTGAAGTACCAGATTCATTGATCCGTACACACAAAAATATTAACAAATATTTGTTGAATACTGACTGATTAAAAGACTTGGGAGTCAACAATTTTAGTTGAAACCTTCTCTACTTACTATAAACTCAGTGGCAAAAAACAATATTCAGGAAAGATTTCTTAAAGGATATGTAGTTCATACATTTCTTTAAAAATAATATTTTTTTAAATTTATTTTTTGGCTGTGCTAGGCCTTTGTTGCTACACAGGCTTTCTCTAGCTGTGGCGCATGGAGGCTAGTTTCTAGCTGCAGTGCACAGGCTTCTTATTGTAGTGCTTCTCTTGTTGCAGAACGTGGGCTCTAAGGAACGCAGGCTTCAGGAGTTGTGGCACAAGGGCTCAGTAGTTGTGGTTGGGGCACATGGGCTTAGCTGCTCTGTGGCATGTGGGATCTTCCCAGATCAGGGATTGCACCCATGTCTCCTGCATAGGCAGGCAGTTTCTTTATCACTGAGCCACCAGGGAAGCCCCATACATTTCTTTAATTACGATAAATGCATTCTTTAAACTGAACTATCAGAAAAATGTATTGTTTGATCCTTTGCAGAGATGCTTTCATTAAATTGTGCTCTGGTCTTATGACTTTAAAGTTGAAAGTTGTAAGAAGCTGTTATACATGACTTGCTATTGCTATTACAGCTGCTGGATACAGCTGAGTACAGTATTCGCCATACTTCATAGTTTCCTCTTGAACAGGAACCATATGGAACATTGCTCTATGGTCTTTGTGCTTGAAAAATCTAGGCACTTTCTCAGGGACTGTAACATCAGCTTTTATCTGATATTATAGACAGAGTAACATCTGTAAACAATCATATTTTCCTTTAGCCCAAGAGAAGCAAATAACAAATTCTGTGGCAAATGTACAGAACTCAGTCATATGCATTTGGTGTCTCTGCTGGATTATCTGTTGTCACATATTAATCTTATCTTTGGCTTTATCTTCCTTAATTTACCTTGTCTTGATTTCTATATCTTTTCTTTTGTGTTTAATCCATTTGAATTGAATTGCATATATTTATGTCAGTTACTTGAAACTCATTTTGGAAAGAATAAGAAGATATATAAGTTTGCAAGACAGCACAAATTTTTGTTGTCATTTCTTTTTTTTTCCCCTTCAGAATAGTCTTACAGACTGTGAAAGTCTTATCATGGCCAAGGACCAGATCAAAATACATTCCTAGATTTTACTGATTTTACTTCAGGATTTATCACAGCAAAATAAAGCCAATCCTGAAGGAATTTTCCTGTAACTAAGGTGATCTAACTATTCAGTACTTAATTTTTCTAAAGAATTTTGTGATACTTAGAGATACTGAAAATAATAAAACCATCTTTGTTTCTCAATGCAATTACATAGGTTAGGTCTTCTGGTTAGAAAGGGATGCAGCGTTACTGTGAAAAGTCAGGGGACTTGGTCTCTAGTGCAGATTATGTGTCTAACCAGTCTGGTGACCATAAGAAAACTGTATAATCTCCTTGGGTCTCAAGTTTTTCAGAGGTTTCAAAATACCAGCTTTTCCCAAAAAGACATTTGTTATACACTAGTGTGCTGAGATATGTTAACTGGTGCTCCACGAAAAAATAGGAACTGAGTCTGGATAGCACTGAATTAAATTGCTTAGTTGTGTCTGACTCTTTGCAGCTCCATGGACTGTAGCCCACCAGGCTCCTCTGTCCACAGGATTTTCCTAGCAAGAATACTGGAAGTGAAGTGAAGTCACTCAGTCTTGTCTGACTCTTTGCGGCCCCATGGACTGTAGCCTACCAGGCTTCTCCATCCATGGAATTTTCTAGGTAAGAGTACTGGAGTGGGTTGCCATTTCCTTCTCCAGGGGATCTTCCCAACCCAAGGATCAAACCTGGGTCTCCTACACTACTGGCAGATGGTTTACCGTCTTAACCACCAGGGGGAGTGGGTTGCTATTTCCTCCTCCGGGGTTAAGTTCCTGAATCCGTGTTTCCTGAGTCTCCTGCGCTGGAGGCAGATTCTTTATCCCTGAGCCACCAGGGAAGCCCAAACTAAGATAAGCAGAAGATAAACAGTTT